>JADDOH010017693.1:0-44183 GCA_016648135.1 Agrypnia vestita
TTTTGATACTTATTAGTTAGCTTTATTTATATCCAGATGAATTACAATTTCTCCAATAAATAAAAATTTATTTTCAAGTGTCTGCTGCTCAGACCATGAATCTACTGGCAATACGCTGGCTTTAGACCAGTTAAGGCCTAGTAGAAACATCTAGATAATCATTAATTAAGATGATTTAAAGAAGTCTCACTATTTATATGGGAAACATATATGGAAGTCTTTATAGGGTGGCCTAGGGCTTATGTTCTATACAGGGTTATTTGGAAAACATTAATAATCTCGCAAGACTATATTCCTGCCTTGATTATGAGTCGAAAGTGTTCAAGCAACAATGATTTAATATTAATAGTTATGGAGTTATGCGACATCAATGTTTGCATTTTTTTTAATATTTCTGACTTTTTTTTTATGAATATGAAAAATTAATTTTCTTTATACAAGTCAAATAAAATAATTAAAACCTTCGAACTCCACTTGGAAAACATTTCAATTGTAATTTCTGCAGGATTTTTATCATTTTATTTAACTTGTATTTAAACAAATTAATTTTTCATAATCTATACAGGTAATTGTAATGATACTTCAAAGTTTTGTAAAAAATAAGTCAGAATATTGAAAAAAAAATGCAAACTTTGATGTCGCATAACTCCATAACTATCGATTTTAAGTCATTGTTGCTTGAACATTTTCGACTTGAAGTTATGAATGTTTTCCAAATAACCCTGTATAAGCTGTCTTAAGTTCATTTTACACAAAGTAACATTTCTTACGTAAGAATATACAAATATCAATTTCTTTTATATATTCGAGTGAAGTACCTAGATAAGCTAGAAACATCTATAGTCCTTTTCATGATATAGGTAGTATACATAGATTTCGCACCTGGTAATGATACCTTTATTTTTCATAAAGGCCATAAGTCATTGGCCACCCTATCCAAATACCTTTCCCATATAAATAGCTTCGTTTCTCTCAGACTTCTATAAGTACCTAATCTTGTTAAATAATTACTCATCTGCAAACAAAATGTAATCATTTTCTTTTCAGAACTTATTTATAAAAATATTGCTAAAAATCTAGACAATCTGTCATTAAAATAAAAAAATTCCAAAAAAAATATTTTCGATTTGATGTGTGATAGGGTTGATTTATCTTTAATCCTCGAATGCAGGGTGGATATATTAGGTCCTTACATATGAAATTGGCGTTTAGTATGGGAGGAACATAAAGCCGATTTTTTTTTATTATAATATATTTATTTAATCAAAGTATATACCATTGCTATCTAAGCACTTTTGCCATCTCATAGGTAGTTCATCGATCCCTTTACCAAAAAAACCATTCGGACGGGAATCAATAAAATCTTTGAAGGCGGCTTAGACTGCCCCATCGGAATTGAATTTTTTCCTTTGCAAGAAGTTATCCAAATTTCGAAAAAAATGGTAATCTGTTGGGGCAAGGTCCGGAGAGTACGGTGGATGTCTTAGACATTCCAATTGAAGCGACTCTAATTTGGTAGCCGTCTGTTGTGCAGTGTGTGGTCTAGCGTTATCATGAAGCAGCAGTGGCCTAGAGCGATTAACCAGCCTCGGTTGTTTAGCAGCTAGCTTTTCCATCATGGTTTGCAGTTGCTGACAATAGACATCTGCCGTAATCGTCTGGCCAGATTTAAGAAAGCTGTAGTGAACGACACCAGCACTAGTCCACCAAACGCTCACAAGTAACTTTTTTTGGAGTCAATTTTCGCTTGGGGCATGGTTTGGCTGGTTCGGCAGGGTTCAGCCATTGCGATGAGCGCTTCCGATTATCGTACAGGATCCACTTTTCATCACAGGTAATGATTCGATTTAAAATCCCTTCATTATTGTGCCGGTTGAGTAATGCAACGCAGCAGTCAACGCGCGTTTGTTGATTTGCTTCACTCAATTCGTGAGGTACCCACCTTTCAAGCTTTTTCACCTTACCAATTTGCTTCAAGTGGATTAAAACAGTTTTATCACTAACACCGCAGCCTGCAGCTAACTCGGATGTGGTTTGCGATGGATCCGCTTCCACAATAGCCTTCAATTCTTCATTATCAACTTTGGTCTCCGGCCGTCCACGGGGCTTGTTCTGCAGGTCGAAATTTCCAGAACGAAAACGTTGGAACCAAAAACGCACTGTGTTTTCTTTTGCGGCACCGTCGCCATACACATCATTAATCCTTCGAGCCGTTTCTGCAGTACTGGTGCCGCGGTGGAACTCGTACTCGTAAATAACGCGATATTTCAAGTTTTTCATTTTGTAAACTGAGTGACGCAAAGAAAAAAACAATTGAGGAAAAAACAAATGAATTATAATTTTCAAAACACAAATACATGAGTAAATAGCTGTATAAATTTGGATTTGGAATTCCTAACCAAAGAGAAGATATTTGAGATCAAATTTGCCAGTACGACAAAACGCCAATTTCATATGTAAGGACCTAATATTGATTAACTTCAGTTTAGCACGACTATTTTGGTTACAAAAGATCCGCGATGTTAAATTATACGTGAAAACTCTGAATGATGCTTTTATTTCATATTTTCTATTTGAATGAACATATCTGTAAACACATGTTTCGGCTATTTATGTCTTTTTGGTCTAAAATACGATTTAAAAAATAAAATACTAATTAAAGAGTGGATAAATAAAGCGTACATATCTAACCTGCAGTCACGCTTATAACGCAGCACTGCTGACGCCAGCAAGCATTTTCTATATATACAGAACTTCAAGATGTAAAAAATTAAGAAAAAGTAATGCCGATCATACCAAATAATAGTTGTTACACTAGGTAAAACACGCTCCCGATGATCAATCCGGATTTAGATTACGACACAGTATTACCCAATGCGCATGATTTCGCTAACCTGATATTATCATGTTACCGCCAATGGAAGCTGAAATTAAACAAAAACAATATCAAAACCACGCTGTTCAAATTCAAGCGAAATGAAACCGAGCAATTATTTTGCTCCAGCCTGTGTTCAACCGAATACATCCACTATCAACAAAGCAATTTATACCACAGCAGAGTACAGCTAACTATTATGTACGCAGCGTTTGCTTTTAGCAGCACATTTACTCGACATGAAATAGTCACAACATGCAATATGAAGCGAACCAATCAAAAGCATACGTATACAGGGCGTCCCGTAAAAAATCAAAGTCATGTGTTTTAAAAATTATAAGCATTTAATAAAAATCAAAAAAATCTACACCCTGTGACGGTCTTTTCACTCTTGTTGCTACAAATCTTTATTTTTCTTCATTTTTTTATTATTATGTAATCCTAAATAATGCTTCTGTAAACTTTTGTCCAAAATTCAAAGCCAATTGCTCCAGCTTGGAAGAAAATGTCACTTTTTGACCAAACCAAGTATTCAAAATCAATACTTTGCCCAGTTTTAACTGAGTTTTTTTTCTAAATATTTTTCTAGTAACTATTATGACTTGGCCTATCACCCGATTTCGGCTTGACGACGATCCTACATAACCCGAGCCCAAGAGCAATTTTATTAAATATTTTCCACCGGTGGAAGGCGGACCCTATAGTTTTCTTTTTTGGAAGCAATTCTTTCACAAATTGACAGCAAACTTCCATAAAACCTGTAGACTGCTACTTCAAGATCTTAGATTATGCTACTCACAGTTGACTCGGGTACTAATTCATGAATCAGATGGCTTGTAAATAAACGAATCGATTTTCAAGTAATTTAAGTGAAAATTTTTTTCAAAATTTGTAAGTATAACCCTAGTACAAAACGGCACTGTATTGTTACGTAAAATTTAAATCAAACATTTTTTAAATAAAATTTCTTTCTTCAGCATTTTTTGTTAGAATTTGTATACATCCTATTCATGTTTAATAATAAAAATCTTTGGTGCTTGCACACAGAATTTAAGCAGATATTAAAAATGTCAAAGCACTAACTCAGTTATAGATGCTAATTACATTGTAGTTTATGGATTCCAAGGTACTATAATTATTATTTGTTTGAAATTTTTAACAGCTAGTAATGTTTGTGTTGAAAAATTTTTGAGTAAAATGTAATATTCAATTTTCTGCGTATTTTGTAGCATTTATTATATGACATGCAGTTATACTTTACCCACATTACTAATAAATTTTTGAATATCAGTTGCCAATATGATGATATTTTAAACATAATACATCGATAATTAATATTCAATGATTTCAACTTTTATTGGTAAATATATTAAACTGTCGCAGACCCCAGGCATTAATTGGTTAATATTAGATACCATAACAATTTGATGAGACCTTCATTTATGCTAAATCAATTCTGTAATACAATTTGAGTAAGTGGGTAATAATTAATAGACGAAAATACCCTGAAGCGATTTTTATTATTGCGTTGGTACCTTCCATTATGCATGCATAGTTGACCGTATTATAAAAGGCAAAATTCTTTCGAATCAATATCATTCGCTCCTCTAACACGGTGTCAACATCACTGCAAACATCACCATGAAATCAGTAAGTAATTTTTTTAATTTTACTCTTATTTTTTATATATATAACTTTTAATTTAAAATAATGAAAAAGAGTAGATATGATTTAATTAGTAGATCGTTGTTTATTGCATTCATATCTTATATTCATATACTCGATATTATTAGACCGTATGTACCAACATTATATATTTAACAATATTAAAGTGGTCTCTGATGAAATATATATTCCGTTTGATTACCCCAGTAAACTAATATTTGAATTGTGTTGATATAAAAAAAAAATCTGGTTTGTGCCTTCTGGGGTATTATGCCGTGTTTTTGCGACCTTTCCGGCCGACGTTATGGATCCCATTGCAGGGTCCATCATCAGAGCTGATATGGATGCTACAATTGAATACGAAACGTTGGCCGTAAAGGTCGTAAAAACACGGTATAATACCCCAGAAGACAAGAACCAGAAGATTGGCCGTAAAAACCTTAGAACATTATTATAAAAATTATTGTTTGTGATTTTCATTGATGAAAACATGTGTTTCTTGTTTTTTTGTGAAGTTTTCTTTTCATTTTCCCCGACAGAGTGAATTTATCAAATTTTCTTGATGATTTCTACACACGTACATTTCAATAAATGTTATAAAATTCCGATTTGCCATTCCATACCTGGCATTATCGATCTAGATAAGTTATAACATTTTTTCAGTCTTAAACGCCCAAAACGTCTCATACTATTCATACTCGTACTCTCACTTATTAAATTGGACTAACATAATTATCACTAATATTTTTATGTTCACATAATATATTTTCTTATATAAATACAATAAATGACTTTATTTTATTATTTTCAGTAAATATTTTTACAAAATGACCTACTTATAATGAAAAATGAATTCATATGTTAATCGTACTAGTTAATCAATATCTGATTACTTTTCACAATCTAATAAGAGCGTGTGAAAGAATTTTCTATATATATATACAAATGTGACGTAGAGATGCAAAAGCTCACCATTCGTACTAATCCCAAAAAATGTTGCTTCCGCAACTTACTGCCACAAATATAAAGTTTGGGCTCTCTGGATTCATTTCCACCCAAATAATAAGCAAGTAATATATATCAGTAGGTACATTTAAAACGCTTATTAATCATGCAAGTATAATATTTTAAAAATATATCCATCGTTTTTTTTAGGTTATCCTCGTCGCTTTGTTCCTGGTGGCAGCCATGGCAGCCCCCGAGGCACCCCTGAGGAAGCACATCCCCGTGCTGGAGAGGACTGAGGTGAGAGACGAGGTGGGGCAGTTCTCCCTGAGGTACCGCAGCGGGGACGGCACCGTGCTCACCGAGTCCGGAGCCCTCAAGCCCACGCTGGACGGCAAGGACTACGTGCTCGTCAAGGAGGGAGAGTACTCCTTCATCTCCGACGACGGGAAGGTCTACCGCACCAAGTACGTGGCTGACGAGAAGGGATTCAGGGCCGAGGGGGAACACCTTCCCAAGTCTGTCGTCGCCTGAACCATGTCAACGAACTCGCAATATTCCCTTTAAAGACTGAATAGATACTAAAAATAGATTATATTATGTAAATAAACGCAAATTCGAAAAAAAATTGTTTTTTAATGGTTTATGTTGAAAAACTTTCGATAATATTTTTTTTTATAATCTTTTAGTACCTACCTACTGTTACTATTTGTATTTGGCTACATTGCCAAATAATTAAATAATGTCTGCAGTTAGTCACCTATTATTGTTCATCAAACGTTATGCTTGAGTATTTATTTTATCGAGAATTTTCAAAAATCTGGTAGTCCCATATAAGTTAATCATTTACATTAGTACAGTAGCCGGCAAACATCTTGAAATTTTACGGCGTAGTGGGGGGAAGTTTGCGCATGTACCATTCCACCAACGAGACCCAAATTTTGTCTTCTGCGCAATCCCCCACTACGCCAAAAAATTTCAAGAAGTTTGCCGGCAACTTTACTTAGGGTTAGCGGTAATCAGGATATAAATATATGGGTAGTAAAATACATCACTAATTTCACAATGTTAGTCGGAACTTTATAACGTGCTTTGTATATATTTAGCTCGATAAATTCAATACAATATAACCGATTATTCGAATATTTTCTGTACACATATTTGCATCCTTTTTACGCTATTCGCCTTTTATCAGCATTCACTGCAACTGCCATCATCCCAAAAACCACACAATTGCTTCTCTTGAATCTCTTATGGATTGCTTTCACACCAAAAATGAGAGTTTTTGAAAGTAATCCACTGGAGAAAGAAACTTACGACCAATTTCAAGTAGATCAGAGACCAATCAATAACCTCACGACGGCTATAGTGGTCTAGTGACCTTATTTCTTGGGTCAACGCAATCTTATAAGGGTGCAAACACAATTCTCTTGCGAATGACAAGGAATTGATTCATTTGAATATTCTGTAAGCAGAAACATTTCTTGCATTTCAGTGTCTTATTGATGGTTTTATATGGCGAAGAGTAAAATTATTTTCAAATTTTACGATTTGCCAAATAGGAAGCTCAGTAGACGCGGACATTAAGTTTGGACAAGTTCCTGTTGAGTATTTTCATTTTTTTATTTATTAATTAACGCCCTATAGGGCTTTTATAAAAGATAGGTAAAGTGTACATTACTAAATAAATAAATTAAAAGAATCAGAAAAAAACTACGATTTCTATGAGATTTTAAAATCATATCATTCCTATTGAAAAACCCTTCATATATATATTATTATCCAGGTTATTAGAATGTTGTTAAATCAATAATCATTAAATTAACCGTTAAAAAAATTAACGAAATAACTTCATCGTAATTTACCTTCGATTCTCTCTCACCCGAAATATGTAGGTACTCTTGTGTTAGACCATTTTTCTATCGGTGTTCATCTCGCCACAATTTATTCAAATCCCCATCTGCCAAGATCCAGAAAATTCTCCTCCCTTTTCCTGAACACTTGCGACAAAACGCGACACTGAATGTTATCAGTAAATTCAAAAGAACCAGGTAAAAAAGGAAACATGAAATCTGGGAAATAATCCAGGTTTTATAGAATAAATGATACGATGTTACGTTTCCGCATTCACCGAGACTTAAGGTTTTGTCTTCTTTTTAGAAGGATTAAGCTACCCCCTTTTCAATGGATAGAGATGTTTTCTGTATTATGAGCTGGTGATGAAAATATTTTTACTTGAGGGTGAACTGAAACTACCTGATTTATTTTTTAATTCATTTATTTACATAGGTGTCCAAAAATATATAAATACTTTGAAAGTTCAACGTTCACTAAATACAATTTATATTTAATACCATACATCAATTTAATGTATTGTCTCGTGGCTATAGAAATAAAGGAATTACACGTAATTTAATACGATACCAAGTCTGAATGAAAACAAGATAAATAAAATAATTTAGCGTGCCGTAGTGAAGTTATTAATAGAAAAAAAATTCATTCAGTTTGAAATTCAATTATATTACCTCCCGAAGCGTAAAAATAAAGCCTCCATATGTTATACGTTATGCTGTAAAAAAGTAATTATAAATTTTTAATTTAACTTTGTCAGTGATAAAACATATTAAAAAAATTATACTTTAGAAAAGCCGTTTTATGAAATCTTCTATATAACTATGACAATGTTAAGCTTTAACTTTTCGTACACATCTCCCATAAGTCAAACCTCAAGGGTAGATTACGTACTTAAAATGGTTTGATTCCTCTGGAACATTTACCAACACAAGGTACTTAGCATAATCTTAAAATCTGTTTTGTGTGAAATTTAAATTTTTAATTTTACCCTCACGTCTCGTAGATTCGGTGGTAAAAGTCAACGTGCATCAGATTTCATCATTCATTTCATTTTGCATTATATACGAATCTCTACGTACAGAATGCAATTAACAATGAATAACAGCTTATTTTGCGCTCAACCTTAGATACAAAAGTTTCAACCTTGTAAATGTAAAAATTGTACGCTGAACCACGATGGAGAGCAAACTTATTATTTACAGCTTCTATATCGTTTATCTATACCTATAAAACTCAATGTCTGTCTGTCTGTCTGTTTTCTATACAAATCTGCACCGTTTGACCGATCGGGCTCAAAATTTGGAAATTTATTCTTAAGGTCTCGGCTAACAAAGATGACATCTCCTCCCTCCCCTTTTGTATACTCATTCACAGCATGTACACCGGTTAATTTATTATAATTACTTGTTGACTATTTGGCAAAAATACTTAAATAAAATGAAAGAGAATCACAAAGAATTCAATTAGAAAGACAAAATAAATGGATCTTGATTTCACTTCTTCAGTTTAATGGTAGAATATCTGCTATAATAAAATGTTATATTATTTATTTATCTTGAACATTATACAGGTTGGTTAGAAAAAGAGCCACTCATCTCACTAGGATGAACCCGTGCCGAGATGAACAGCTTACAATATGGCGAGAACAAAATGTCATAAATATGAAACAAAATACGAAATGTCTCACAAAGACGAAATTATATTTTTATGGAAAAGTAGGTATGGAAGTCTTTGGGTGTTCATAGGGCTTACGACCTATCGTACGGCTGTCTTAAGTGATCACTTTACACAATGTAACGTTTGCCATTTCCACACATGATAGAATACCATGTCTATTAAATTTCGGAAGTTGTATATCTTTTAATTTTATTTTAATAAATACATTTTTTTAATAAATATATCAAAAATATCAATGTGTTTTCCCGTGCAACTGGCGTCTACCTCAGCCCTCGGCCAGATTGTCGGGATACTTTTGGGACATGTTGAAAAATTTCAACATTTGATATCACGGTTTACCCGAAATTGTATAATACAATATAAGCATTCCTCTTTCTGGCAATTTCTCCTTCGCAAATTCCTACAATTTTTTGTAACATGACCACCATCCTGTACGCTCAAGCACCTCTTAGCGGCACCCGGCGCGCGGCGCGGGGAATTAATGATATTAATTTTCTTGCCAAAACAAACATACAAAAATTAGATGAATCAACGAGAAACATGTTCTGTTAAGAGTTTTCTAGGATATTCTGCCACGCGTTTATGACCTCCCTGGAAGTCCTTTCCGATTCCATCGTAGGGACTTTCATCAGTGTTTCCTAAAGCAAATTAAATGTGTCCAAAGTTGTAAAAAAATAGTGTTTCCGTATTTTAATTCATTAATAAATTAATGAATAAACTAATCCAAACATGGAAAGATGTGAATAAAACTGCGCATGCGTGCTTCATTAACTTAATGAGTTAGACATTACCTAATTGGCGAAAGAAATAAGCTATTAATACGTGAGAATCGGATGGAATATTCTAGTGAATGTTGAATAAAGTGTTTCAGCGATAATAAAGTCTTTATTTACGAGTGATATATTGCGATATAGCGTAATTGAAATAATAACGTCGAATTTAATAGTTTTAAGTGATTTTTTACATTGAATAGTTAATATATCAGCAATTGATACATCCTAATTAATTTCCAGTTTTTTTATTCATTCCTTCCGCAGCCGCGACATGTGACACTATTTACATTCCCATAAAAAAGTTTGACCTCTGTGAAACGTTTGTGTATTATTTTTATTTTATTATATTTTTTTAACAATCAGACCATCAACATGTCATTATTGACCCTGATAGATGGTACTTGACTGACATTTGAGTACAAAGTGTAAATGTTTATGAATCTTTTTGAATATGATATAATTACAATATGCTTTTTATGATAAATGAATAATAAATAACATTTAGATGAATGATGTTCCCTCTGTGAATTAAACCCAGTATTGTTTTCTTAAAAAAATTGAACGTGATCACATATTCTGAGTAAACTATGTCCCTTTAAATATATTTATATTTTCGTGTTTACATTGTGGTAATAAAAATTTTCTATCTTTTTATCTAAGTTTCATTTATTGCCAGTTAAATTGATTCTCCGTATCTGCTGATACAAAATATTATTCAAATTCGATCATGTTTTCTTTACCTATTACTTAAAGCAATAATAACAGAACGAAAACCAACCTTTTATGTGGAATTGGTAAATTTACATGATGACCCGAGGCAATTCAGTTTTAATATGTTCCACAAATTCTGGAGAAAAGGGTTATTCTGTTTATTTCTGTAAATCTGTACCTACTATTTAATGCCTATCTCTTCTGTAATGAATTTTCTTTCACAATATTTACAAATGAAAATAACGCGCTATAAAATAAAATTAATTTCATTTTACCGAAAACTTTAGTACGCAAAAAGCTTACGAAATATGCAGAAAGTATCTAAAATTTCAATATGGGTGTAGGCTCTGCGAAGTTTCCGGGTAATTTTGCTTGACTTAATTAATATAACATAATTTAAAATAAATTAGAAAAAGAAACCAAACATTTTCATTTTCATTTCAAAGAATAATTAACGTTATCTAAGCCACCACCGGGATATAAAAAAAACAATGTCGTATTACCTGCTGCTTCAGCATCTTTTTTTACATAGAATTTTATAGTCTTTAAAAATAATTTAACTAATTTTTAATATGCAAAACGTTCAAATCAAAAATGTTATTATTTTATTGTTTGTATTCAAAGTATGTTTATTTTTTAAAAAGGATTTCACAGAATTTAAAAATTTAACTAATTTGAAATGAAGGCCAAAGTGCTGGTGTGAAAATTGTTAACAGTTCTCTTGTTTTAGTTATAATTGGCAAGTTATTTGAGATGAATATGAGTGTTTGTTTCAGAAAGTATTATTATTATTTTTCTAAAATAAATACAAAAAATGAAAATAGGTTTGAAAGGTTTGATGCATTTGACATCGAATGCTTATTCAACCACAAAAAAATTAATGCAAAAAAAATATAGTATGTTCTAAATACATAAGAGACTATAAATAGGAGTGAAATTGCGCATTTTTTAAGGTAACAAATGTAATAATTGCATCAATACTAGAATAGGCTGACTATAAATATTGATTTTAATTACCCGGCATCGAGTTATTAATGTCCAGTTAAAAAAAAGAAATTAGAAATAGAAAAGAAAGAGTTCTAATTTTTTCATAGACAATAATAAAGAAGAAGTGACAATACTATATGTTCACATACAATGTTTATTAGAACATAAAAAATAAATTGAAACACTATTCCTAAAATCTGCTACTTCAATGTTAAGTGAAACACATGTCACTGAAGATATACAAAAAGGTGAAACAACATTTATGGTTACTGAACAATCAAATGTGATTCAAGTAGCAGTCATTATTATAATTAGAAATGTAATTGTATTATAAGTAATAATAAGAAATAGAATACAAATAAATTTCTAAAACTAATTATCTAGAAGACTTTTGGCAAAATGCTTACGTTTAACCAAAAGATATATGAAAGGTTTATTCTGTGTACTTTTAAGACTGGTGAAATTGTATCTTAAAAGAAGATACAAATATCATCAGATTAGATTTTATTAGCAATTTAAAAAATAAAGATACTGCTTATCCTAAAGGAAAACTCAATATTTTTTTGAGGAAAGTGGAATGAAACAAATGGCAAGTGGCGGCCCTCGTAGCCCAGTGGGCATGACATAGACTTCCCACACCGAGGGTTCCGGGTTCGATTCCCGGTGAGGTCACAATTAATTTTTGTGACTCACTCAAGCCTGGGTGTTTTGTGAAGTATTTCGCTTCTGTAATTGAGCCTCTTGGCCTGTTGAAGCGTAAAATAAAAATAAAATTAAAAAAAAGAGAATACAAGAATTAGAAAAAATTCTCAACTATTTATTGATTTGAAATAGTTGAGAATTTTTGAATTTTGAGAACAAATGAAAAAGTATTTCAAAGACCAAAAATAATCGATCACAACAGGATAAAGATTCTGCTTTCAAAAATAGACCAAAAGAAAATTTTTAAAAAGAAATTAGAATAAAAAATTCTAATATCAACTCGAAAAAAAGGCGTTCAAAAATAATAAATCTTCCATTGGATCATGTGATAGAGAAAATAATAGATAATATTAAATATGCTATAGATTATATATTATATTTCTGGGATATTCTGCGGTTTTTTTACCAGCTTTCAACACGATATTGCAAGCTAATACTTAACCACAACATCATCAACACACATAATAATACATCACGACCTGATGCTAGACCCTACAATGGGATCCGCAACGTCAACCAGAAAGATCGTAGAAATACGGTAGAATAATCTTTCTCCCAAGCCAGTGCCACACCGATCCGCCGCATCTTGTCGACGTAATTAATAATTTGCGAAACAAAGTTTGTTAGTTTTCTCTGACAACCTTACAGCAGGAAATAACTTTTCACAAATATCCCCTTTCCATCTTTTTTTGCTGCAACAGACCATAAGGCCCAATCACAAAAGCGAGACACACCACAAAACACCCAGGCTTCAGTAAATGATATGTGACTTGTCCACTCGGCCACTACGAGGGCCGCCGGTAGTTAATCTTGATAATCATATCAAAATAGATTTTCAGGTCAAAAAAATATTATAAATTTCTTCTTCACATTTTTATTATAGCAGTACCTTTTCGCAGCTCCGAACCTGACTCGGTTTTTCAAAGAGTTCTAGCCAGCACGTTCACTCTGATCAAATCTCTCATTGAAAATTGGGGCTGATTCGGTGACAAATTGTCAACTGTGTGCGCGCGCTCACTTCTTGCCTGAGCCATAAAATAGTAACCCCAGTGTCACGTAGGCGTATCTCAATAAAAGTAACAATTATATTGTGTGACAAAAGTCACCCGCCGGAGGCCCTAAAGCGTACCAGGGTGGGAGCGCACCAGCATGGTTATGTTGCTAATAACAATTCTGTACAATCACGATAGGCAGTATTAGACTACAATGAGGGGCATTTTACACATCTTGTTAAAAATGTGCCTGTGAAAAATATTCTGAATTCTTGAATAACATTTTAAAAATACTAAGTAATTTCTGGACTCTGGACTGAAATTATATCTTTCTATAGAAGCCTGGAAAATCTTCTTCGGCTGTCTCTCATTACGAGGATGACGTCTACCATATTATTGATTATGCGTCCGCTTTTAACGCAATATTCAGAACAGGTATAATACCAAATGATTATAACAATGGCTTTAATCAACCTTCATCACTCTACCTTAAAAGCCAAATGCAAAAGAGTGTCACGAATGCAGAACAATAAGCTTGCTAAATCACATGTTCAAAATATTCCTCAAAATCATATACTGCAAATTTCACAAAAAGTGCGAAGAAGGCATGAGCGAAACCCAGTTTGGACTTAGGAATGGCTTAAGTACAAGAGAAGCCATATTTAATGTGAACTTCCTAGAGCAAAGATGTTAAGATGTCAACTTAGATGTACTTTGTGGACTATAAAAAAGTTTTTTATAAGGTGCCACATCCGAAACTACTAAAAGGCAGAGGAATCGATGATAATGACATCCACATCATCAAACATCTCTACTGGAACCAAACAGAAAATGTTTAAGTTGAGGGCATACTGAGCGAAGACATTAAAGCGTGGTGTAAGACAAGGTGCATCGTATTACCGATGCTATTTAATCTGTACTCAATGAGTCAATATTTAAGGAAACCCTAGATATTACTGCTCTAGAGGTATTGGTAAATGGAAAACCATAAAATAATATTAGATTTGCGGATGATGCAGTAATATTTGCTGACAATGTCCAAGACCTCCAAACAACGTGAATGAAGCAAGTTATAAGGATGGCCTAAAGATGAACACTCACAAAACAAAATTGTGAATAGCATCAAAAAGATCAACTCGAAAATAATCATCAAAAATGAACCAATAGAGTCACGTAATACAAGAACTTAGTGCATGGGTGCATGGGTGAATGAGAACTGGGATTCATCTCAAAAAGTAAAAGCTCGAACAGAGATGGCAAGATGTGCGTTTCTCAGAATGAGACCGTTATTTTCTAACCGTGACCTAAGCCTACATCTTAGAATGCGTATGATTCGGTGATTTTTGCCATTCTCTTATATGGGTGAAGGCATAGACACTTAACCAAGAACTAATCCGCAAAGTTTAGGCTTTTGAGATGTGGGTCTATAGACGCATATTGAAAGTTTCCTGGATGGATAAATTGACGAATGATGAAGTCCTCCGGCGTATAGAAAAAGACCGAGAAGTGCTGCGAACTATCAAGATAAGAATGCTGAAGAATCTCGGACATATTATGAGATGCCCAAAATAAAGTCTAAACTAACTCACCATCCAGAGGAAAATAATTGGTAAAAGAAGCGTAAGAAGATGCCGCACCTCATGGCTGCGTAACTTGAAGGACTTTAAATCGACTGAGTTCCGTGCGGCAGTAAATAAAATCGTAATCGACAGAATATCGCCGACTTCCGATAGGAGATGGCACCATAAGAAGACGACTTGTTGAATGATTTATATTTTTAGCTTTTTTACTTCGTTTGAATTATATGTGATATTTTTAAAATCAAATAATAAAAAACACGGAAGATCTATCGCAGTTTATGATGAAACAGTGAATATAATTTTATTTTATTTTGAGTTATGTCTATCTCCCTCTCCGAGTACAAGAGTTAGTCTCTTTTTGGAGAGGTAGAGCGATAAGACTTATGTATCCTTATAGTTTTAAATAACTAAAGCTGTAAATAATATTAAATAGGTAAACAAAAAATATATGTTTACACGATTGGTTTTAATCATAACAATATGCAAGGTTTTGACTTCGATCTTTCATGCAACAGGTAAATACAACATGGAATGAGTGAATAGTATTAGCGTTACGATTCTGAATGAATATGTATATCAAATACTAAAAGTAACCAGCTAGAACGTCATGCGTAAGATATTAAAAAAGTCTATTAAAACATATACTAAATTAAATAACACATTGCCGTATAAAACATATGTACTCCAAACAAAATAACACATTACCACAATTATTAACATATTCACGCAATTATAATTTCTGATATTTGTTTTATTTAATTAGGTATCTACCTACTTCTACGAAAAAAATTATTTCATTCATTTATTCATATTTCGGTATTTTGAGTGTTTTAACTATACTATTTTTGCTGCAAGAATCACTATTAACTCTCAGCTGAAAACTCAGTTATGATGTTTTGCATTTATGTTAAAAATACAACACAATTAATTACCTAACGTAGTTTTTGCGACATTTATTTTCCAATTTTTCGACCTCCCTGTATGTTTACGGGTGATTTTTGTTGTTATGGATGTTTAATAATAATTGTTTCAGATGATCTGATGTTTCCCATGCAATTATTTAAAACACTTTTAAAGACTTCAAACGTTTAATATGTTTCAGTTTAAAACTGGCATTAAACTCTCACTTTAATATAATGCTCCCAAGTCGTCAGTTGACAACCTTGGGGGTTGATTGGTTGAAGTAGATATTGCTGCTTTTATCTCTTTTTACTCCAAGGATATTGCTGCCTTTACTTTTAATAGTGATTTTAAAACATTATTTAGGAAAGGATACAGCTATATTTTCTATAAAATCTCGAAATAAGTACATCCTCGGTATTTCATTTTAAAACATTTTTGGATAATGCTGCCTTTTCTTTTATGCCCCTCATATATACTATTACATTGTTCAAAATATTATTTAACTTTAATATACATGTAAATGCCAATGTTTTGTGACATAAATTATAAATTTTTGAATTGTTTTGCTGCATCATTTTTTAGGTGCTTAATGTTACGTCCCAACGAAGAATTTTTAAGAAGAAATTTCATTGCATTTGACATTTTACGTTGTTAGAGTTACCTCACTTCAATTGTTAAATAAATCTCTCAAAATCAAAATGTTTGAGATTTTTTTTGCGAAAAACCAAAGTTAAGAAGTACTTCGTTCCTACAAGTGTTCCTCCGAAATATTATGAATACTTACTAGAGCTTGAATTGTGCGAATCTTCATTTTTTTTTCACGTATGTGAAAACGGATTGTCTCATGTGAAATTTCACAAAAAAAACACCTCGACAAGACAGTGGAGCGGAAAATATAAAACGGGTAAAATGATATCACCGAGTCGGCAGCGGCGCGTTGCGGCGCGAATATATTATAGGCTTTGCATTATAGGAGTAAAGAACCTTTCACAACACTTCAACCTAAATTGACATTTTTCAAGAATGCGTATGTATTTGATACATCTGATACATCTGTGTGCGTTACATTTGTGGAAATCAAGAGTTGAGCAAAATGCCCGTACGTGATTTTATGGCAGTGAACAAAATATATTAACCAATTTTCGGTCACGTGTTGCGTCTACTAGTAACAGCCTACAAAACTGGACACAACTTTGGAATCGTGCTTTCAAAATATAACCAAACGACGTAATCTATTTCTACCGTGCATTCATGAAATGTAAAACATATTATGATAATAACACACATATAATAAACATTATCGGACATGGCATAAAATGAACCGTGAATAGCTGAACAGCTGAAGCAATATAAAACTTTTTTGTTCTTCATCGTTAATTTAAAAATTGTTTGTCATTGAAATTAATAATAAATACTGTCTTCAATTGTATAGGGGTTGTAGAAATCGGTTTATTTCATCTAAAATGCAATTGTTAAACGAGAAAAAATATATAAATATCACTTCTAGTTGTAATATTTAAGAAAACACATTTTAATCATGTCTTTTCTTGAATTAACACACTAATTAGAAAAAAAAATATTATTATATACTAACATTTCTAAACAAATAAAGATAATAAAATATTTATAATAATAAATGTCGGAAATCTCAGAAGTTAATGCATCTCATAACAAGGAAAGAGGCAATGATTTTCTCTGATGATAAATACAATATTTCAAGTATTTCTGAGACTTTGCACACGCACACATGGCGTAGCTGATTATACTTTGACGGAGTGCATAATATACCATTTTTGGAAGACTGAGATTCATGAAGCTGCGTGGAGTTTTGAATATAAATATGTATCGGTTTTCTCACTTTGGAGCTTGAACATTAGATATGCGGAACCCAACGAGGTTTTCATCGATTGTCAGCCCAAGATATCTTTTATCTATTTATGCTTTAAATACACGTATGTGTTGTTTGGGATGGGGAGATTCTCTGTTTTTTTTTTTATCGAAAAGGCCAAGTATTTTTCTTTATCACGTTAAATTATCTTTTTTTTGTTTCTTATGTACAATGTTTAAAAGTATATTTCTAATATGTATTTTTCTTTATATACTTTATTGTGTTTGAGTTTTATTTCTTATGTGCAATATTTAAAAAAAATATTTCTAATAATATATTTTTTTTTTAAAACTGTGCAGGTAGTTGCTTCAGAACAGATATTGTCTAGTATCTAGTGAAGCAACTACCTCCATTTATATGTATAAATTCATACGACATAAATAAATATAAATAAAAAAATGAAAAGTCTGCTGTTGAGCTTTTCTGGACTGCCGATAAAATTATGATAATAGACAACGCCTTTGTTAGTTGAATAGTTAAATCACGAGAAATTGCAACTTAAAGAAAATCTGTTTGAAAGAATTATTCCACAATGGTGGAGGGATGATGTTTGGAAGAGTTATTCCACAATGGTGGAGGGCTAAAAATCTTGCTGAGAAGATCGTAAAAATTTATCGCGAGCCGTGTTTCATCTGATTGGGGTTATTAATTAATCCGACATGAAAGAGGAATGAAGATGAAGAAGCCTTACAATCTACATATTATCCATTGTCATGTATTTGATAAAGTGATATTAGCCAAGAAATTCATGCAAAATTTAAAAATATAGCACCATATTTTCGTAGTATTGGCGGTCTTTGGTTCAGTGTAAAAGGGGGGATTTAATTTAGCCCTTTTGTATTATACGTATAGTAATGTGGTCAGGGTCTTTTATCTTCGTAATGGGTATTTGGGGTAAAATGAGTACGAGAATAATAAGATATTAAGAGATTAATTTTGTGATAATTACCTTTTTTAATTATCCTCTTGTTTCGAACTATAATAAAATTACATTTTATACACAAGTGGTTTAAACCCTAGTTGGTCATTTAAGCGTCTTTAATTTGAATTTCTTCCATATTAATTAATACCTCAATGCCAAAAACCCTTTTTTATTTTAGTCTTGTTTCAAATTGTGATTATTAACATTATATCATATTTTTTCAAGATTTTCCAAACGATTTCCTTTTAAAATGTTGATACTTTGTGGAGCTCGCCATTTTTGCTATCTTTCTGTATTTAAGCCTCGCTTTTTCTATATCGCCTTTCACAAATAAAATATCAGAAATGAACCATCACAAGAACGTTTACAATCAACACCTTATGAAACAAATGAAACGCGAACATTTATATTTTTAGTTTGAAAACCGATCGTTCAGAAATATAAATATTGTTTATATAACAAACTAGCTGTTCATACTCCGCATTGTATGGGTTAAAGATTAAGTTGAAAATAAATTTGTGGGGTGAAATAAAGGTTCCATTGTTTTTCAAACCCTCCAATTAAAATAATGTTTCCATTTAATCAAGGCTGGGATGGATAGGATGTCTTGAGGAGAATAATGACCTATTTTTTCCGTCGGGAATATGTAGGCAAAATTAGGGTCCAATCGATAAAACGGTGTACATTTGTAGAGAAAATATATCTGGGGGAGGGGATGGGTTTGAGGGGCAAGGGAAAATGTCGTCTATATTACCCGACTAGTCCTAAAGGATAACTTTGAAAATTTTGGGTCCAATCAATCGAACGGTACAAATTAACATTAAGTATATATCAGAGGGAGGGGAAGAGGTAAAAGGGGAGGAAGAAAATGTAGCCTATATTACCCGCCAGGTCCCAAAGCATAAGTATGCAAAATTTCAGTTGAATCGTACAAACAGTGTAGATTTGTATATAGAACAGACATTGAGTTTTATAGATCATCATCATCACTCTTGGCACTACAACCCTTGGTGGGTCTTGGCCTCCTCAATAATCTTCCTCCCCTCATCTCGGACTAGTGCCAGCTCTCTCCAGTTCCGAAGCTCTAAGGCAGAGATGGATTTGAGGACGTTGTCACTCCATATTAATTTTGGCCTTCCTAAGCTCCTTCGCCCTATCGGCCTTGAGTTCAGCAGGGACTTTGGTGCTTGATGCTCGGACATACTCTCCACATGACCCAGCCACTGAAGTCTTCGAAGAGTTATATAGGTATTGATACATAATCCCAATTATAATAATTTCTCTGTCTGTCTGTCCGCGTAACTTCGTTTAAAGTCTGTAACTTTTTTATGGTAAATTTTTTTTTCGAAAAATTATTTTGTTTGAGAAAAAAAAAAATATTTTTTGCAAAAAAAAAATTTTTAATTAAAATAAGTAAATACTTTTGCCTTAGAAACCGACATGTCAATGTTCCATCGTTTTTGACGGGTTACAGCTATTAACAAGTAAATGCAGTAAACTACATAGCAGTTTGTTTTTGCTCTCATATTACAAATAGGTATACCTATTAGATATTCATTCATTAAATTAAGCTAGGTACATGAAATAGAACAAAAAACTTCGTACATAAAATTTAACCGATATTAAACATAACAATTTTTTTTGATACATCTCTTCAATATTCGTTTGTGACAAACAGACATTAAAATTTAATTTATAAATATTTAATTTTAATGATTACAACGTAGGGTAAGATCGCATTACTACTTCCTTGAGAAATTATTTTCTTTTTTAATTTCTATGTCGTTTTTAGTACAATTTTAATATGTCTGCATCAATTTTATTTACCCACACTTTTATCTTTTTTTATGCTCGTCAATTTTTTCAATATTTTTTTTAAGATTTGAGGAAGGATGTTGTACCTAGAGCTTAGTTAAATAAATATGACTTCTTTTACCAAAAGTTGTGTTAAACTTTTAACTCATGCCGACGTTTTAAACACTGTTAATTACATCGCATTTGAATAAAAAATATTTTCATATTCTTTTGCGACGCTTAATTTGTATATATTTCGTTCGAATGAGTTTTAATTTTAATAAATTTGATAAATTTTTTAATAAAAAATATTTTCATATTCTTTTATGACGCTTAATTTGTATGTATTTCGTTCGATTGAGTTTTAATTTTCTTTTATTTATAATCCTTCAAAAAAATGTGTGTTACGTTAAATTCTAGGCCACGATGTACTCTCTGTAATAGATGCGCTACATGTGTGCATACATATGTACAATACTATATATATGTATAGAACACATAAATAATTCAGCTATTCACGGAGTTCCACCTTCCCAGGGAGTTGATCCACATAATCCTTTATCTATAGCTTTCGCCAGCGTAAGTAGAAGAAAAATAAAGCTATAGATATAATAAAGAAGAAACTGAAGGAACAAAACAAAAACAAGGCTTCGAAAGCTACCCCATATATAAGATTCTTTTATATTTAAATTGTTATTTTTTGTAAAATTGTATGATTATTGAATCTTATTAACTATTAACTGTTCCACACTATTTTATTTATGACCGCTCCAACAGAAAGCATCCGGCTATTACCGGCTGTTTTTGGCAACCCTCGAGGCATTTTGACCGCAGACATTAAATCTAAATTTGTACTCGAGGTCAGCAAATAATTAAAATATATTATTGCCGATTAGCTTTTGAAATAGGCCCCAGGGCCTGCCACGCTCGCTTGCCTCTATAACTTATTCGATTTGAAATTTCGAAATTGTGTAAGTATTAAACCATTTCATAGCACATAACTATTTTAATCAGAATAATACGTTCATTTATATACACATAAATAAATTCGAAAGACAATAACGCCAAATCTGAGAACTTTTTAGGTACTTAATCATTCGTAACTGATGATGTTACTTAGCCGATTCGTATCTACTTTTATTAAGTTTACTTTAAACAGGGTGTCTTGTAGCTAGTAGCAATAGTGTCCCTGAAGTTTTTATTACCAAAGTTTTTTTTAGTAAACAGTTTTGGAGATAAGAGACATCAAAGTTTGCATTTAATTTTCAATATTTCTGACTTACTTTTATGAAAAGTTAAACAATTATAAAAATAACTAAATTTAACCCGTCTAAAATGAAAGTACTTTACATGCCAGTTCCGAAAAAATAATTATTAACTTATTTATAGCCGACATAGTAATAACGACCCATGAAATAGTAATCACGAATTTTATCAAAATATTTGGAAATTTTTTAATACTTCCCCTGCCGCCAGTTAATGTTATAATCTATATAAAGTTAAAGTTAATTAATACTGGCGATTTTGCTGAATGGAACATCAAATGGTTCGCGTCTTTGCTAAGTCCTATATGTACTCTATTTTTGACGATCGACACAGTCTCTGCCGTAGAAACATCGCTATCGTTGCCGCCTTCCGGTTTACTGCCTCGGGGTTTAGGCCCCATATCCGGTCTACTAATTTCGTTTTTTAGCCGATTTATATAGAATATTAAAAATTCATTCGCTTTTATACAAATTAGGTAAAATGATTTAAACCTTGACAAGAAAAAAATGGTTCAATTTTCGTTTGGCTATTTCTCCGGAGGAACGACTCGCTCTGAATTAATTATCTTCAAGTTTGTGTTTACTGGGGTATTATGCCGTGTTGTTACGACCTTTCGGGCCGACGTTTCGGATCCCATTGCAGGGTCCATCATCAGGGCTGATGTGTTGATGATGATGGACCCTGCAATGGGATCCGAAACGTCGGCCCGAAAGGTCGTAACAACACGGCATAATACCCCAGTAAACACAAACTTGAAGATTCTGAGTGGCCGTGAAAACCTAAGAACATTCTGAATTAATTATGATTAGTTCGAAAAAAATACTTCATGAATTTTACTAACTACTGGGGAATAACACAAAAATGAAATTAAATTAAATAATATATACACATATACATTTTTTTACCTTTGACAATCTTGCAGTACGAAAAAAATTTCCACGTTTTCCCCTAGAGGCTTCTTGATGATAATATCAAAATACTTTTTTAGGTCTTTCTTTTCTTTTGCAGGGTGTAACAGAGCTTATCCTCAATACTTTACAGGTAGATTCGTGCTTTAATTATGAGTCGAAAATGTTCAAGCAACTATGACCTAATATCAATAGTTAAGGAGATGGGCGACGTGAAAGTTTGCATTTTATTTTAATATTTTTGACAAGTTCTAAAACGTCTTTTTTAAAACGTTAGAGTATTATGAAAGTAATTTATATGCAACTATAAAAATTCATTCGCTTCGATACAAGTCAAATATAATGATTTTAATGACTTGCCAAAAATTATTCGAAATTCTGCAAGGTCTTAATCATTTAATTTGACTTGTATCATTATCTTATATCATTGTCACCCTAAAGTTGGAGTGGAAAGTTATAAGACCTTCATTAAAAAAGGCATCAATTCTTTCATCATTTATATTATAACGAATGTAATTAATACTAGCAGGCATTCGTGCCTATTGTACAAAAATGAATTGATTCTTTGGAAAAACAATGAATGTTCGTTCCAGCTCCGAAAAAATACTGATCAATATCTACCCGACAAATCTCTTCCCGGAACCAAACTGGATCGCCGACAAAGTGAAAAAAACCACAGCGATTTAAACTCACCCTTTGCTGGGTAAAATAACTGGTTCGTTTATCATTCGAAATGATTTTTATCTTTTTCAATTGTTCCAGAGAATTTACGTTACAAACTACACTTTCGACTTTAATAGCGGTTTCGTTTTTAGAAAAATGTTTATACTAAATATAAACCGTTATGGAATTTGATTTATACGTCCAAAACGAAAATCTTTCGAAATAGCAAAAAGAAGGAATAAGGATCAAACTACTGGCACAAAGCTACGTATTTTTGGATAACTGAATCTTAAAATTGCGCTCGTTTTTTCAAAAATCTTCCCTTTATACCCTTAAGATGTTTTTTAAAACAAAATATAAAATTAAATGTATCATATGTTTCATAAATTTTTCCATAATTAAAATATATATTGGCGAGTTATAAGTAATAAAATAAAAAAACAAAATTTTATTCAATAAATACACAAATACATAAAATAAAAATTGTATCAATTTAGAAGACATTTTCATTATGTACAGCATTTGCCAAATTATTTGTAAAATGTTGAAGTTTTATAAATTCGCTTGAGAATGAAATCTTTTGGAAGAAACAATAAACCTTCGAGTGATTATCGTAATGAAGACTTTTTTTTTATTTTAAGGTGATCTCAGATATAAATCACAACATTTCAGCCACAAAGAATTTGGGGTTTTCAATACAAATTGCAATTCGATTAATGCTTTTCAAGCGTTTTCTAACAGGAAACTAAAATTAATATATTTTAAAAATGACGAATTATCATCACATCTTTAATTGACTTAAATTTCCTAACAGTGTATAATCTTTTAATAAATTATATTGCTAGTAAGAAAATAAGATATTTTGTGACGGCGCGCAAAGTTTTGTCAGCTGCGATGAGAATTAGAACGCAATATAGAGACAAGAAATACGTTCTGAAAGACAAAAGAGTCAGATTAATTTTTTCAATTCTCGACAGATATCAAAAGTTGCTTATTTGATATCCGTAATAATAAAACTTAAATTGCTTGAAAATGTCAATTCAGCACCTTGACTTAAAAAAGAATTTGTTTACGATTCATAATTTCTAAGCAGTATGAAATAGGTATACATTATAACATCCTCGTTGTCTCAGCCATTTTTTTTTATAAATAACCCTAAAGTTAGAATAGAATAGTTCTTCATTATTTGAGCTTCCACTTCAATTATCTGGTCCTATGAGCCTAAACTTTATAGTTTTTCTTGATTGTTTTTTTGGGCAAACAACCGTTTTTTGGCTCTTTCTTCTTTTACTTCTTACAAATTCTGAGCCTTTTGGATAGAGTCATCAAGACTCTATATCTTTTATTTCATCAAAAAATGTAACAATACTCCAAAAAAATATGAATATTACATGACACACGTCAGTATTACAATATTTCTAGGCAGTAAAAACAATATTATAACAATAATATTTCAACTTATCTCCTAGGCGGGCCGATCGCCCGCCTTCAAAAATGACATTACCGGTCTCACTCCACTCGTGGCGACCGCGTCAAGCTATGAAGCTCTCCCTCGTTATCTTCTGCAAAGGCCCTTGTCAGGGCAGCATCTAATCCTGTCCTGTGATAATACCAAATATAATATTATATTAATGCCAAATATTTTGATATCTGCATTTTTCGTAACTAATCCTGTTCGTAACAATACCTAATATAATATTATAATAATGTCAAATATTTCTGTATTTTGATTAATACCTGTACATTAAAACATACTTTTTTTCTTTCGATGTCAACACAGGTAAGACATACACAACGTTCAAGAGCTATCTTAACAGCTAATTCGCAGTTCCATTTCTTGTTAACAAAAAGTACTGACCTCTGGAGACTATCCCTATGTATGAGCATTTTTGTCACGCACTCCTTTGGTTTAATATCACACCCACGGCGAAATCGAAATTTCTGCAAATCCCGTGTCTACAAGCTAGTCATAAATCAGTCCCACGATAAAGAAGAAAAACTGCTACCCTCGTAAACTAATATCTCACATATGAGAAGGTAAAAAAGCATACATTCACCTGCGTTAAATAATATGTTTACCTTTTCAAGTACGGACCGAATATGTTTTAGTGTTATAACATAAGAAAATTTCTCGGCAAAAATAATAAACTGTAATGTTTCAACTACCTGATTTGACAAAAAAAAATATTTATTGAATATTTGCTAATAATACCCAAAAAATTTATATTATGAGAACAGGAATACTTGTACAAAATATTTCAGGTTATCATGATAAATATATCAATGTTTTATGTTGATATATTCAATAAGATTAAGAGTTCTTCTATTAACAAATTAATAAGTTTGATCTACTTAATAAAATGTATAAGATATTATGTGATTCTATTACAGGCGAAAATAAAACCGGGACACTTCAAATTCGTATTTATATTCAATTTTCTCAAAATGCTCGACTGCCTTCATTGTCAGTCCGATTATTGATAGAATCGGCTACTCGCTGACGAACATTAAATTTATAACGCGTTTAAGGATAGATGTTTCTATTCACTCTTGTTTACTTAAATAGTTCGGAATATTTTTGAGTTTGTTCAAATCTTTCAGAACAGTGCTGGATTTATGTCACAGAGACATTATTAATCAATTAGTGTATATTATAGATATCTCACAGAGACGAAACTGTATTAATTATGGGAAAGTAGGTATAGAAGTCATTTGGGTGTACACAGGACTTATGACCTGTCTTTTTATGGTTGGCTTAAGTGATCACTTTACACAATTGAATGAAATACGAAATGGCGAATGTTACAATTGTGTAAAGTGATCACCTAAGCCAACCATAAAAAAACAGGTCATAAGTCCTGTGTACACCCAAATGACTTCTATACCTACTTTCCCATAAATAGTTCGGGGTGAGTACAAATATCGGATAAAAGGATAGATGTAATGGTCCCTCATTCACTGAATAGGTCCAAGATTCGTCCATCATTGCTCACAAAGTGTCGTTCGTCCGATAGCCTCTAAATTAATTTCCTCTAAATTATTAATGGTTCGTTCGGGCTCTTCGAGTTCCCGGCAGGTCCTCCGTGGGCCACTGCCCTCCCGTCACTGCTGGTGTAGCTACAGTGCCCTCTCGGGTGCCCAAGCCAGATCTGCGAGCTCTGGAATTATCTATTATTGCTAAAGACCAGATCTCAGAGAACGATATCCGAATACAACGTTAAAACAAAGCAGAACATGTGAAAAGATTTTTTCCAATTCTTTAGGGTCTACGATACTCTGAATATTCCAAATGTGACTAGACCTCAATTACCTCTTATAAAAGCATCAGCTCTAGTAAATTTGATACTTTTACTTACTACTTATTGTAATAAACATCTGAGAGTCTTAAGTTAATAGATGAATTGGAAAAAACCTGTACAAGTGTATGCATATTCTTAGTAACATTCCTGAATAAATTAAAAATGAATATGCTGCTATCTCTAAGCATAATTTGACTTCAATTGCCAATACATTGACAGAATCAGTATTACATAATTGAGTTACAATGATAAGTGGCGCCATCTCTGGATACACTTTGTCTCTAGTTTATACGGCATCTAGGGGCCAGAAGCAAGCTTCTAGATCCATCTATGGGATTTCAGTTCAGTTTCAGTGCCGATAAATCTCAATAAATTTTATAACAGCTTGCATCAAAACATAATTAATGTTAAGAATATTTACAGAGTTTATGAATAAGATAGCAACAAATACAATATACAATTTTTTGTATGCAGGCCTTTATCGTTGCCTACCTCGCTACGTACATAAAAATACCTGTTCTGAGGTAAGTAGCCATTCCATTCCATTCATTGAGACTCCTTTTAATATTTAATTTCATGGTTACGTAATTAGAAGAATAAAAGAAAAATAAAGTAAAGTAATTTAGAGTAAAAAGTATATAAAGTAAATAAGAAATAAGAAATAAAGTAAATAAGAATAAAAATATAAGTAAAGTAAAGTAAATTAAGTAAAAAGTATATACATATATGAACAAACAAAAGTGTAAATAAGTAAATTAATTCCAAGGTTGATAATATAAGAACAAAGTAGCTTGTTGGTCTTGTAGTTAGGACACTCGCCTCGTGATATAAAGGTCCGAAAGGTTCGAACCTCACTCCAGACTAGCAAGTTAGTCCTATTTTCATAGCACAAGCGTTTAGCTTAATTTGAAAATAGTAAGAATATTGATGTGACACGTATTCCGTGTTCGCATCTTTATTTAAAAAAAAAAAGTATAGAGTAAATGTTCAGTAAATAGAGTAAATACAGTATTGTTCATTTGAGCATCTCTTCCAGCTGATTTCTCCCAGTATTGAATAGCCATTCAGTCAGCAATACACGGAATTTTAGATGTTTTGTAATTGTTATCTCTTTTGGCAATTTGTTATACATCCATGGTCCTAAGAAAATTGCATGCCTTTGTGCAAAAGAAGTTTACATAAACGGAACATCCACTTATGCTATTGGGAAAATAAATTGGTGTTATTAATTTCATTTTTAATATTATAATGATTTGAATATCTTAAAAATTCGACAAGATTGAGATTTTTTCTTTATATTCATTTCAATATTATAATATTCATGAAATATTAAAGTGTTAACATGTTAGTTATAATTATAAATCGAATAATGAGTTCATTATGACTGGCGTTTTCAGGTTAATTTCAAAGCCAACAAGATATTTGCTTCAATATGAGTCAAATAAAATGACTAAAAAAAGACTTCCAAAAATTATATTATTTCAATTTATTTTATGTGACTTTTATCAAAGTGAATAAATTTTTCAATATAACATTAAAATTTCTGTAGTGATAGACCAACGTTGATGTCGCTTATCTCCGTAACTGTCGATATTTCACCAAAAGTGTAAAAAATACTTTCTATTCAAAATTTAATAAGAAAGCCTATCTCAAAAGTTTTGGTACTGGTTACGATTAAGCTATTCCCGGGTCTCCAGGGAGGAGGCAGCTTATCTTATTGCTTTCTTTTGGAACAAAACCGCCAAAAATTATTTTCCTTTTCTTTCCAGAATGCACGGAAACTTCTGCAGACAGCTTTAAAGCAGAATCTTGGAACATGTAAAATTCTAATCAAATTTCCCGAGGTAGAAAAAAACTGTTTTTTTGTTTATCAGCGTTATTTTTGCAGTCGGCAACACCAGTAGTGTTAAGTTCTGACTATTTTTTAGAGATATAATCATCAACATTCAGTATTTCTAGAACCAAAAAATATTTACAATAATTTCCGATTTTAAATATCACATAAATTCTGCAAAAGTGCCAACTCGAAATCCAATTGGGTAGATTGATTTGTTTATTTTTTTTATTTTGCATTTTAGTAAACTAAAGATAATTATTTATCTTAAGGAATAGTTTTTTATGGTCTGATATAGTGAATAATCGCTTCCATAATGGTCAGTAAATATATAAACTCAAGTGGTTATAAAAAAAGTATAAATTTGGTTTATTATATGCACACGTAACTGAAAAAATATCTTTACTTCAATGCTTTTGCTTTGTGGCCAATTTCTGGCCCTGTCCCGGACCCTAATACAAGGGAAAATCATTATTTAAATATTATTTTTCATAAAATTTATTATATAAATAAGTGAGCCATCGCTGCGCACTTACTTTATTTTGTGTTTGAGTGTCGCGAGAAGTTAGTGTTCAGAGCAAATTATAGTCAGCCGGTGAAATCAAGTACTAGAGT
This sequence comes from Agrypnia vestita, assembly GCA_016648135.1. NCBI lineage: Eukaryota > Metazoa > Arthropoda > Insecta > Trichoptera > Phryganeidae > Agrypnia > Agrypnia vestita. Next base: position 28,854 of record JADDOH010017693.1, read on the forward strand.
ACATACCTGAATCCAAGAAGTGTTCTAGAGCAAATCAGTGTAATGAAAAACAGTGAATAAAGTATTCCATAGGCAGGTGAATATTTTAGAAGACGACTATAAAGTCTTCCAGACAAGTGGAAGATTCTTGAGCGACGAGTGTGAAATTGCAGAATAGTTAAATTTATTTCTGGTGACTTTTGTGATAAATCAAAACCTTATTTAATTTAAGTTCGTCTCCCATCACAATGTGCGAAATTGGGGCGCTAGCAGAAAAAAAAACATATCGTCCGAAATAAAGCAACACAAAAATATATTTTTTTAATAGAACTAATATATGTTTAACTTAGTAATGAATTGCATCCGTTGTGCGCTACGGATAATTTCATAAAGTGTATTTGATATAATGAGAGTAAAAATAAAGATAAAATATAATATGCGAGTCTACAGAATTTAAGAAATACTCATTTTTTGGTCGATTTTAAGTATGCTAGGCACAATAAATGTCTTTATTTTGTATTCTGAAGATATTCAAAGTAATTGAAACCTTTGAAACAGTTCAGGATCAATAAAGGTAGCAGATTTTTCGTAATCATCAAGAATTTAATGATCGTATTCCCGTCGTTTGTATTTCCTGCTGCATATTTAGAAAAGTCAACAAGGCAAAGTCAGGCTACCCGAAACTACTCATTTTTGTAAAACTGTAAGTAAATTATTAAATATTTTAAATACAGGGTGTAACAGAGCTAGTCCACAATACTCTACAGGTGGATTCCTACCTTGATTATGAGTCGAAAATGTTCAAGCAACCATGACATAATATTAGTAGTTATGGAGTTATGCAATATCAAAATTTGCATTTTATCAACATTTTGCAAAAAATAAGTCAGAAATATTGAAATAAATGCAAAATTTGATATCACATATCTCCTTAACTATTGATGTCATGGTTGCTTGAATATTTTCGACTCATAATCAAGGCAGAATCCGCCTGTAAAGTAATGTGGATTAGCTCTGTTAAACTCTGTATACGACAACGTTGTTTATAACGCTTCAACAGAGGCCCAATTATAGAAGAGAAACACATCACATAACACTCATGCTTGAGTAAATTACACAGATTAAATTGTGACCTCACCGGGATCAAACCCAGAACCCTCGGTGTGAAAAACCAGTGTCTTGCCCACTGCGCTACGAGGGCCGCTAAAATTCAACTTAATAATTTTTCCCTGATATAACGATAAAATTTATCGTTGGCACTAAACCATTGTATAAAACGGTGACATCTATATTTTTTTCTTATCAACAACTAAATATATCACCGTTAAATCTCTACATGAATCATGTCGTAGCTCAGCAACTAAAATTTTGCTTACACGAATTAAATTTCCTACACATGTGAAAGTAATTATATTTAAAAAGGTTTTATCTCATTTCTTCTTCTTCATATGCCCTGTCGGGTCCCCCCGACGTCGGCGATCATCTGGGAGAAAGGTTCCCTGTCCAGGGCAGTGCGGAACAGCTCTTCCACGCTTCTTATCCCGGTCCACTCTCGGTTGTTTCGAAGCCAGGAATGCCGTCCCCTTCCGACCCCTCTGCGACCCACAATCTTCTCCTTCATGACGAGCTGAAGGATGGAGTACTTTTCGCCTCTCATTATATGGCCAAAGTACGAAATTTTACGGAGCTTTACTATGTTGAGTAACTGTCTATTTGTATTATTTGCTCGACGTAAAACTTCAATATTACTAGTCATTTATTTCATTTAAAAAAAATTATTTGTAAATTACTAAATTTATTTAGGAAAAACTTTTCTACAGGTCTGACTACATTTCCAAGGAAGACAAAAAAAATTGACAAATTCTACTCAGAAAGAAATAATAATAATCAGTTATTTCACACATGTAGAAAACTTACGGAAAAACGCACTTATACTCAATTTTTATTTTCCAAAAAAAAACACGAAGCTCGTGACATCTATTAAATAATCCAAGTAACCTTAAAGTAGCAAAGAAATCAACCTAGATGAAAATAAAACATTTTTTGCTATCACTGCAACAAACCTCGACAACTATTGAATGTAATTTTACAAAAAACCGTTAGATGGTGCTCGCATTGTACGTATTTTATTCGTATTGATTTTTTTAGGGAAAATTACTTAAACGCATTAATTAGCATATTTTCAAATGGGTTCTACACAAAATTATGATTATAAAGTTGCAAACATTAAACATTATAGCATTTTTTAACACAAAACTATTAAAGCAACATATTCCTTAGGCTTGCATCAAATCACTTATTTCAAAGAGCTTTCATCTCTCGAGGAAAGCGTACGGCTTTTGAAGGACTCTTGGTGTCGTGTTGGATATGTGGACTCATAAAACAAGATTTTAAAGCTTTTTGTGTCTTAGTCATAATGTCTCCAAGGCCAGTTGCGTCAGGTATATCGGCTGGAGTGCGTGGTCCGACATTTCTAGAAGTTTCCGAATACAATTTCACTTGGCCAATTGGAAATGGTTCGCTCGGGGATGCCGGAACTGTCAACTACACTCTAGCGGCAGGTTTGTGAATCAAAAATCCTAGTGCATTGTGCGTATCTCTTCCCTAATCGTTGATTCGGCTGACAGATGTTCTGACTCTCGTATTTTGTCTAAAATGTTTGTTGAGAAATGTCAAATGATAACAATAAGTTGAAATGTTACCCGTACCTACACTATCAATGTGTACGATTATTTATCAGACGACATCAAAAATATGAATGAATATATTAATTTAAGTAGTATTATTTTCAAATATGATATATTTTGTAATTTTAAATTGATTTGAAAAGTGTAAAAACTACGACACTGACGTCATACAGATTGCATAATGCTACAATCATGTAGAAATGTTTTTGATTCTCAGCATTTCAGGCTCTTCGGGACCCCCATTTCTGTCTTGAGGGCATTTCGAGTTTAAAATTTGATGAATTTTATACATTTTGTGGAAATACTCTTTCAAGACGATGCCAACAGTTATTAGAAATTAAAAATATTTAATAAAAAAATCTAATAATTAGCCCTAAGTATTTGTGTAGTATCTATTTAATTTTGGTGCACGTATCTAAGTAGGTATCTATTCAATATAAAAATTATTTCTAAAAAAATATTGTCCGGTTTTCTTATTCATATCATTTTATAAGCCACTGTGTGTTGTCATTTTAATCATATCAGTTTTCCACAAAATTATTTTTTTCATCTATGAATTTTGTTTGAAGCTAAAGAAAGTACTTACCAACTTACTTATTTTGATGAAGATTAACGTTTTCCGTCTACAATGTTTCCAGTAAACTATTTATCCACTTTAAAAATAATTATGACAGGTTCGTTTCCTGCTTTGGTTTAAAAATATTATATTATTTTATTTTATTTCTTAACAAACAGACCGTCAACAAGTCATTATTGACCCTAATATATGGTTCTGCAAGGACATAAGTATAAATGTTGTATGAATATATTTACGATATACCTACCCTGTACCGTTTTATGTCTACATAATATTTCAATCTTTTTAATATAAATCAATACCAAATATACATAAAAATAAATCAATCATTTTAATATCATCGATGGCAATGTCGTAATAAATAAACATTTTAACATTGCGTACAAAATGTTCAAAAACCTACATTTTACGAAGTTTCTTAATAAATAACCATAAACTAATTCGTGTAAATAGAAACGGATTGAATTTTTGTGATTGTTGAAATCAGTAATTCATATAAAAATAATGAATGAAAAAAAATAAACGTGCTCAACGTAATCATTATGATTTGGCAGATGGAATTCACCATAGAAAAGAGAAACAGAATTCACACAAAAACTTTTGGGTGGATTTTGAAAAAATTTCATTTCTGCAAGTGACGTGCGCGCAGTTCTCACGTCACATCGGACCTTTCAAAGAAGCACGTTACTATATAAAAAATTTACTCATCCATTACATGAGTCAAAATATACAGTTCAGGATGAGTTTTTTTCTCGACTTAACTAGATCTATGGAACAAATTTGTTGGACGCAAACAAGTGAGAAAAATTATGAACTGACATGAAGTTGCATACAGATATGTCAGAAATAAAACATCTAGCCGTAGGACGAATTACGGCTAGAATTTTTTAATCGACGTTTTCTTAAGATAAGGATTATTTAATTAATATTTGTTTCCCATAATCTTTATGAATGCACAGATTTTTGCTTTTATACGCTGCACGCCACTGGTGTTGCTTCACAAACGCCATAGTACAGGGACATCGAGATTCAAAAAATGTTTACGTCACGCCTGTACACGTTTATCGGTCGCTGTACCAAGACAGGGTTAGGGATACTTTTAATTCAATTGATTCACTAAATAAATATCTTAATGCACGAGACCAACCATGAAATGTACTACAATCAATAAAAATGAGAATGCCCACGTATTGTTTGTAATTATGTTGTACAAACTTCTTTAGGATGAATAAATATGAGATGATATCACTAAAAAAATGTGGATATTTTTTGAATTTTGTACTTACTACCTGATAATTTAACACCCATATGCAAAAAAAAAATTGCTTATTTTTACTCCTTTCTTTTAACTCGTAGCGTCTGCTTGTCTGCTTATCTGCCGAAAAAACTTTGCATCGATTTTTAACCCTTTTCCCGTGATCCGGTCGAGCTGAAACTTTGCAGGCAGACTCGTGGCGACGATAAAAATGATCTTACAATTTTTTTTTTTTTTAAATTTAATAATTATAGTATAATTTTTTATTTTTCGAAATTTTAACGATTTATATATTGTTTAATTTTCGAGCCCGACGCGTGGAGTAGGCGCGTAACCTATTTCAATGCGAAAGGGAGTATAATAAAATCATGGTTTTTATAGGTTAGTTTTTTGTAAAAATTACACATTTCTATAGAATCAATATTCGCGGGAGTATTATTGTTCACTCAACAGAATATTGATGAGCAGTCATCCCACGCACCCCCGTGCGACTTGTGTGTTGAGCAGATTGCAGAAATGCACTTGACAAGCGAGTTACACGCAATATTCATGTTCATGTCATTTACGGAATAAAACAAACTGTATTTATAAAGCGCACTCACACACCGCCTATTCCGCCACTTTCGTTCGTACGCATTATTTTTAATACTTTCTATACATTTAATACATTTCCCCGATAAATTGTAAAAAATTGTTTTAACGTGATTTTCGGAGGATGCGGTGTACATTAAATAGTTTTTATCAATTTCTAAACCTAAACCGATAATTATTATACAAACATTATATCTAAAACTTCGGAAGAAGGTGGCTTAATCGATAAACGTTATCTATCATAACCACGGAGATGCATCACAACAAAGCTAGCGACAGATTGTAACTAAACTTTTTTTCGTATATTAGTATTATTTATAACTCTAATTATTTAAAATATTTTGCCTACACTTTTACATGGCACCAATGCTATTGATTATTGAGCCGAAATGCTTTTCTACCAATTATAATTACAATTACAATTACCCAAAAAAAAAACATTTCTAATTACGCGGAACCCCGTTAACTCGAAATTCAAGGAACAAAAAAAAATTTAAATCGCAATACAATTGCGAAATTCGCCAAAAATCCTAAAACTCGTGAAAAATTTAATTAATTTAATGAAAAACGTCTGTATTCTTGCATATTTCAAGAAATCATTTTGAAAACGCAATATTTATTATGCTAATACGAAGATCGCGACATTTATATTATTAAAATACCCGATATTGACATATTTGTTATTCTCATTTGCGAAAAAATCGGAATATTTTTTTGTAAAATTTCAAAAAAAATCGAATTATGTGAACAAAAATGTATTGATTTATGGCGCAAGGGACTAAAAATTATTTCGAATTATGAATTAACGGGGTTTTCGAATTATCGGGGTTAATCATCTATGAAATTGGCATTTTGGGACTTGTGGGTTTTTAAAATTTTCGAATTATGGCGAATTTCGAATTAACGAGGTTTAACTGTATACTCGAACAAAATATTATGAAAATTGTACAAATTTACAAAATTATCCAGGAAACATTTTATCGATTTTCTGTTATGTTTGCAGTCGAGCATAATACTTTACGTGCATTTGCTTCGAAACATGCAATTAGTGTTAGTTATTAAATATTTGTCTTTATGTTGAGTTTTGTCCAAATTTTTCAACGAACACGATACAGGATTTTATACCAGGGGGGCATCATTAATCAAGATATATTTTAAATTTCATTGAGACGAAAGTACTTTTCCTTTAATGGAAGGTGGGTATGGAAGTCTTTGGGTGTTCATATGGCTAACGACCTATCGTACGGCAGCGACCGGCTTAAGTAATCACTTTACACAATGAAACGTTTACCATTTCCATCCATTATAGATTACCATATCTATAAATTCTTTGGAAGTTGTACAGTTGTTAAGATAATAGTTTTCATACGTATTCTAGTGTAATGTTAATAATTCGGTCGAACTTCATTACAAATATAAAGGACATTGTTTTAAATAAATTCCAATAATTATAGATACCTCATTTGTGATATCTGTGTTTCATTGAGGGAATGAAACACTTTGGACGCCGGTGGTACTCACACTAATTACAACACACATGTGAAACAGGTTGTAAAACTTAATATATGTAAATGAAGATCGGTAGGTACCTATTGATCTTCATTTAATTTGAATTGTTAAAAATGGAACGTTTAAATTTGTGTGAAAATTCTTTCAAAAACAACTGACAACCGAGCTATTGAGAAAATTATAATATACCGGTGATAAAGTTTATAATATAAAATAATAGCTTTAAATGTTGTTTCTCTTTTCAGGTGTGTACTTTTATTATTTTTAAATTATAATGTGAAATATTATGTTCTTTTGCTAATAAAATATATACTCTTTTCAGAGCAACGCAAAAAAGCTTTTATTAAAAAAAAAACTAAAATATTTGGGAAACCACAGTATATATACACAGCTTCCAAAAATTTGATAGATGTGGTATTCTATCATGGGTGGAAATGGCGAAGTTTCATTGTGTAAAGTGATCACTCAAGCCAGCCCATTGAACATCCAAAGACTTCCATTCCAACATTCTTTTAAAAAATATTGTATCGTCTCTATGAGACATCTATAATATATCATGAAATGTTTATCCATTATTATTGATACTATAATAACAAATATACAATTGATCTTAATATGTGAAAAATATTTAATATATAATTTACCAAACTTCTTGAAAATTACTATGCCACCAATCAGTTCGATTATTGTAATCGCAGTGTGATTTTTGATAGATATTATATATGATCCCCAAAACATCTGTAAAATATAACATAAACAGGAAAAAAGGGGTTCGTATTGACCCTTCTAAATTGAATTTTTTGCTGTGTGATTTTGACAGTCTTGCAAAACTAAATATTTTAAGGGGTGGTCCCGATGCACCACTTCCTCGGAAATGCTCAAAAGCTTGATGACTTTAGACGTGACATTTTTTGATACGTTATTAATTTCCGGAGTTTTTTAGAAATTATCGCGAAATTTAAGAATTTCGGTAAAATATGCAGTGATATTCATTTAACGATATTTGACATTTAATCACTTTTAAAAGTGTTCTTCTTCTTTTTCTTACTTTTCTTTTAGTAGATCTATTGATCTGTGATACAGGAAACTACGCCTCTTTGGATGACGAGGTCCAGCTATCCCTCTATTTTTTCGGTGGGCGTCGTCCAGAGGGGATTTCATTCACTGCTGTATGCACGAGTCTGTCACAGTCCATTCTGGCCACGTGATCTCTCCAGAATCTCCTTCTGGATCTACTCCATCGTGCTGTGTCTCTATTCTGCAGGTTTCTATTATGTCTGCATTTCACAGACGCATTTGACAGAGTCCGGGCCAGAGTACTTAATAATTTCATTAGGAATTTTATCAATGCCAGGGGCTTTCATATTTTAAAGTTTTTTTATATGTTTTTGTCTCTGTTTCACTTAATTTTTTTCTGTGATTTTATTGATTGTCTAATTTTCCTTTTTTTTATTTGTTGCCATTTAATTTTTACTCTAAAACTACTATATAAAAACATTTCACACTTCACTGTGGTCTTTTTTTAGTGTTTTTAAGAACAGAATTTTACTTTTAAGAAAAAAATTACACAATTATTCCACCATCTTTTTTGTAGCTGAAATTAATTCACATTTAGTTTTCTTCTTGGTATTTTCTTATACCTACTTCGTTTTTTATTTGTATGGCTTTTCTCGTTCTCGTTTAATTAATATTTTCCTATTTTTTATCCATATATATTTGTATTTTTCTTTTAACTCTGTTTTGGTTTTATATAGAATTCCCTTTTGATATTTTGTTAGTCCTTCATTTATATATATAAGACTCTGCTTTCCATCCACACTTATATTATCGTTGGTTAGTACCTTTTTACGCTGAGCGATCCATATATCTCTTGTTGATTACTTTGTGACTTTAACGATCAGTGGCGGCGGCTTAGTCTCATGTCTTTGGGGCAGTCTCCACACGTCCTCGATGTCTTCATATATTACCTACTCCAATTTTGTCAGATAATTTTTCCATAATTTCTTTAACATTTTCGTTTTCGCATTTTGTTATTCCCACAATTTCAATTATTGTTCTTTTTTCTTTTTGTTCCAACAACTCGATTCTTTCTTCTGGTGCTCCGTTAATTTTTTCCAAATAAATATTTTTATTTGAAATACTTTGTATTTATTTTCTGTTCTGTTCTGATTCGTTGGAGGAGATTTGTTAAATATATCTTATCCATTCATCATTGGAATTTTAGTCATTTGAGTAAGTTTATTCATTTAAAGGTTTTCTTTAGTTTTCAAGCATTTTTCCCACTCTTCTTTGTGCGCCATATAGGTCATGTTCCATATATTTCAAGAATTTAATCCAAAAGTCTTTTTTTCTCCTCTTAATTTCAGCACTTACTCTTTTCTTGTATATGCTTCCTGTGATGGGTTGCTTTGATATTCCAGATCGTTTGCTTTTTTCTCATTGGCGAGGGTTTTAACTTCCTCGTCCTTTTTACTTCTAAAAGAGACACTTTCAATAAAATATATTGAAATGTTATGAAATCCGGAACATATAAACCACTAATGGAAACGGTATAGGTAATATTAATTTAATTCTGGAAAGCAGGCTACTCTGGATGGTCGGCTAGTGGGCTGCGGCACTTAGCACGTTCACAGCTGAACTCTTTGGAATACTAAAATTTTGGTTCGGCGACATATCCTAAGAAATATTCTTTCTTCCTTTTATTAGCACGCATATCAATTTTGTAATGCGGAGTCGCCGAATTGTGATTATACATTCAGAATATTTTTAGTTTGTTCAAAATTTCCAAGAGCGCAATACTAGATTTTATCCCCAGGGGACAGCATTAATCAAGATATATTAAAGATGTCTCATAGGAACGAAACTATTTTTATTTGAGACTATAGTTCAGTCTCTATGTGACATACATAATATTAAAATGAAACACAAATCACTTTGTTTTCACCTGTAAGTTATAAGATCCCACAAATACATAATCTAGAAATACTCTAAATTAGGAAAAATGTTAATATTAACTCAAATATAATAAATAACCAGACAAAATTTGTGCACAACCCACTATTGAATATTTTTCCACTTAAGGTTTCATCCCCTTCAGATAAAATTCCATAATTAACACCTTATTTATTCAATTTTATTTTTGGGGTGTGTTTGATCCTTTTAATATCAAGAATGGTGCCAAAAAATTAGTACAATTTGTAAATGAAGAGTATTTACAAGTTTTAATCTACGGTCTACCCCTATCTACATCTACGAAACCTGAGATGTGAATGTCAGTTTACCAAAATTATTGTCACGGGTTCGCGGCGGTGAAAAATGAAATGAAATACTTAAAATTAATTTTTAAAAATAAACGAATGCAAAATTATTTTGTATTCATATCATTAACACTTAGTATAAAACCACTACCAGACCACTATTTATCAAACATAATGATTTCGTTGTCTGTCCGTCCGTCCGTCTGTCTGTCCCCGTAATTTTGTACTAGTAATAATCTTTCATGCGTTTGTCTATGCGCCTGATATCGTTGGAATTCTGCGGTATTTGCTTCTGTGGGTATGCGGAGCTGTTGACTCTTCCAGTTTTTTCTTATTTATTCCGTTTGTTGGGAAATCCTCCATTACGTGCAGTTCCGTTCGTTTCCAGCACCTCGTAACATTATATATCATTTTAGTTATGAATCTCGATGTTATACAGCTTTGAGTGTGAGAATACAAAAGACAATCTCATGGGGCTGAAACACATTGTCTTTTTGTTATTAATTGCATTTGAATATTATAGGCTGAATCAGAAACCGCATTTTGCTGATTTCGCATAGAAATCACAAAATATTCATTCCATAATTTGTAAAAAAATTATTGCGATTAGCATACAAAAAACATAGGATTACAATGAGACAAATAAGAAATTGTAGAAATTTGAAAAAGCTTTAATAGCAAAAATTATAAACAATAAAATCCTTTTTTCTAATAGTTTACCTTTCATATTTATTTTTCGTTAGTTTTTAATTATTTATTCAACTCCAAAACATTTTTTTTTTGTTAATATCCATTCTTCGATTTTTAGTATACGTTGTATCCTGGTGACGCCCCCGAAACATGTCGATAATTCAATAAAAAGTGCTTTTGTACAAAATGTTTTATTTTTATTTATATTCATAATGTCACCACAAAGTAACTTACACTTATTGAAAAAGTTATTAAAAATGTTATAATATAAAGTATTATAAATACGATTTAATTGCAACAGCAAGGTAAATTATTTGTTAAACGACAAAATGCCTAATTTACTTTAGAAATGATTGTCAATGTTGTATGCTGTACAGAATTTTTAATTAGTATTAATAATCGTCTTATGTAGGTACTACTATGAAATGTGAACTGATTTAAAAATTTTGTATTTGTATATTGTATACAATATTTCATGGACGTACAAACTAAATCAAATAATTGAAGATTATTCGCTTCTGATAAAATTGTTTTTGTGTATTGGAGGTTTTAGTTCTATAAATAAAGTTAATAGAGACCAATTCATAAAGGAAATTACAAATAATTTATGTACCAAGCTATTATGCATCTTTTGCCGAGTTGTTGAAACTCCTGATAATTTTGTATTACAACTGTGTTACCACCAGTGTTTATTCTATCCCACACCACTGCATTAAGCTACGAGTATGTTTGTTATAACCAATCAATAATAAACTACCGTTTTTCAAAATATTTGGTGTTAAAATCAAGTCCACTTTGAATAAGAAAAAAATGCTCACCAATCTTTTCGAGTTTAGAACATTACTCAATATTTTATAATTTCTACTTTTAACGGCTGTAACTCTCCACAGTAGTGAAACATCAAAAGAAGAAGAGTTGATGATGGAACGGATGATTCTTGATGAACCCATTAAAATCGAAGGATATCTGACATTTATTTTTTAGACACTTTATATTCATACTAATTTAATTGAGCCATTCTCTGTCTTATTTCTTTATTTTCTATCTATATCTTTCATTTCCTATTGTTGAGAAGCAATGTCTATTATATCCTTTATTATTATTGTGTTCATTCATCATACGTGGCGCTTTTGTATCCTGAATTTATTGCCGTCTTTCTTCGCTCGGTTGGTTCGCTGCGGAAGAAACTGCCCAAACAATGAGTCCGCCATTTGTACAAACTAATCTTTAAATAGAACGCCGTTCTATCGAATAGTCTATCAAAGTCTTCTCACCCCCTATCAGATGTTATGCAACAAGATGGAGGGAATATGCAAATTATCGCTACTCCAGTCGGGGTATATAGGGCTGTATATTTTGATAAACTTGCACGCAAACATTATTGATTTGATTAAATGGAACAATGTTGTACTGGTAACTGTGCCAAAATAACGCTTGGGCGTATGGGTAACCTGGATATTTAGTAAATTTTATTATCTGAAATATAGGTTATTAACAAAATCATATATACCCTTAAAGAGTTTATGTTTACATAGTTACGCTTAGTTAGTTTATCCTCAATAGTTTAAGAACACATTAACATACATAATATATTGCAATATCTTGCTCAGAATAATTTTCACGTTCAAATATTGAATACTTGAATTAAAAATACTTTAACAATATTTTTATAGTACGTATATCTGATAATGATACCATTATATAGGTATCATTCCCAGCTTCGAAATCAACGTACAACTAATTCATGAGAAAAGACTACAGATGTCTCCAGCATAGGCCCTTCAACTTAATAAAAGATTTTCAGATTTGAAACATATATATAATTTTAAAATTTTGATTTTTTTTTTTTTTTTTTTATTTCATTTCTTTACTTTTACATTTGTTTGAGTTAAATTATACTATGCCTGTCTCACTAGAGAGCTCTGTGTTGAGACAGGCAAAGTTTACAATTATAACTTATATGTAAGTACATTTATACAAAATAGGTTAAAACAAAAAGTACATTTTGAACAAATAAGTTTTAAAAAAAAAATTATAATCGCCTACACTCAGGCACATGTAAATATACACTAATACAATCTCAATTTGTTTGGATGAGTTTCCCAATAGCTGGTCGACCCATCTCTTTTACCCAAATTTTAATAGTTGTTTTTACATTTTTCGGATTGTTAATTTGTGATACCCTTTCCAGCATTGTATTGTACAGTTTCGGGCCTATGTGTTTGAAGTTCCTTTGTCCATACGTGGTTCGCGCTCTTGGGACTTAAATAGCATCTTTGTTTCTGCGTGTATGTATAGTGTTCTGGGTTTGTGTGAAATGTGTTTGTTTGTGTTTGTACATGTAATTTAGGACAGTTTTGCCATATATTTGTCTAACATCAAAACTTCTAATTTATTAATTATTGATGGTGTGTGAATGTTCTTACGATGGAATTGGTGAACGTCGCATTATGTAGAGTGATCACTTAAGCCAGCTCATGTAGGTCGTAGGGACTGGGCCATCTTATAAAAACAATTCCATACATGTTTCTCACATAAATAGTTTCGTCACTGTGAGACTTCTATAATATATCTTAATTAAAAAAACTTAATTTAATTATAATTAATTGCGGACTGAAAATATCGATATTTATCATTTCAGCTTATTTTAATGTTGTACAAACACCAAATTTATTCGACATAATAAGTCAGATAGTATTAAGTACATAAGTTTTGATTCTGATATGTTTGAAAAACTGATATATTAAATAATAATATGGATTAAACACTTTTGATAAAGGTTTTACCTTGTTGTATAATTTAATTACGTAACATAACGTATTATTACATTATTTTAGTAGTAGGAAGAAATACGATTACTAATATCATTATGTCTTAGAATTAGTATTTAAGTTATTTATAATCTATAACTAGCCCTCCAAGTACACAACACATTCCGAGGCGTTCGTAAACTGACTATTACAATAAGTATCATTTTCGTATGCATTGATTTTAATATAGATTAGAATTCAGACGAGAATTCATCAAGAGACGATCTAGGAATACAACGAAGTTTGTACTGAACGCGCTTACAGAAAGCCAAATTTCTAACCGCAGTAAATGGGTTAGTGCATATGTATGCAGCAATCTATTTTTACAAGGTTTCCAATTATGCTTTGGAAAGAAATTTGCTTGACACACGTCAATATATTTGTATTGAACATTTCCTGAATTTTTCAATTCGCAGAATGTTTGTATTAATGCATTGTTTGGCTAATGATAATGGAACGACACATAAAAAAAGAATATTGATTATCCTTTTCCTTTTGTTAACGTTGGTGTATTGTGCATCTGCTGGACTAATGAAATCGTCATCTATGTACTCTGAATTGCTTCGGAGAAACCACGAGGCTGCAATTAATAGGATATATGCAGGATATTTTACAGCAAGATTATGCATATCCGTAAACTACTAACGTTTCGAAAGTGACTATTCAAAAGCATGGTTGAGAGATTATTCCACATAAACCCTATTTTCCTGATCTCGCTTCTTCGGCAATTCACATTTTCCGCTCTCCATCAATCCATCAATCTCCTAGGAATCTCCTTTGGTGACGCTGCTGTTTTTCAAAATTCACTTGACAACTTCTTCCCATCGAATCCACCGAATTTCTCTTAGCGTAGAATTGAAAATGTGTCAGAAAGTCAGGAATCAGTCGTGAACTTTGCACGATAAAATATGATTGATTAAATGATGTGTTTAGTTTTCTTAAAAAAATAATAATAACGCTACGAACTTGTGCACAGCAACAAATAATATCGCATTTTTTTATTTATTAATAATAATCGCCCTAGTAGGCTTTTACAGTACAACAAAATTAAAAGGATTTTTATAAACCTTACATAAAACACGTTTTACAGTAAATAATTAAAAATAATATTATAAATAAAACATATTTAAGATAAATGAACAATATAAAATGAAAAATATATATAAACGATGATTAGTACATAGGCAAACAGTAATAATTAGATGCCCTTTAAATAAAGATATATTTTTTTTTAAATACATATGCGAACACGGAATTCGTGTCACATCAATATTCTTACTATTTTCAAATTAAGGTAAACGCTTGTGCTATGAAAATAGGACTAACTTGCTTGTCTGGAGTGAGATTCGAACCTGCGACCTTTGGATCACGAGGCGAGAGTCCTAACCACAAGACCAACAAGCTACTCTTAAATTATTAAACCAATTAATTAAACCTATATACCATATAAATAATATAAGACGATAAAATAAACCAAAAAAGTAAGTATAAAAGATAAAATCAAAACATATTTTAAAGGTAAATGAACAATAATTAGGATACTTTTAAATAAATAAAATATTTAATCCATGTGGAACAAAACATAAGTAAAAATGTAATGTTATTTTAATGTATATTGCACATGTTTTGTGGATTTTTTGTTTCTAAATTTCTAGGAAAGGAAAGCTATCTGCTTTACTCAGTGCATGTGCCTGTTGTAAGTGTACGAATATACCAGTTGTGCAACACTTGAATTGAATTACACACGTATATTGTACGGGAGTGTACAGTGAACCTACTTCGGACCACCTCGAGTCACGGGATCCCGGGTCTAGAAACCCCATGAGCCGGAAAGTGTCACGTTCAGCTGTAAATATTTTAACAGCTCCAGCGTCAGAGATGACTGCGGGGCTCCGCAGGACGTGAACTGAATTCACGTTTTATGCCCTCGCCGTGTAGCGGCTATCTATTATAAATAAGTGCTTGCGCTTAGGTG
>JADDOH010017694.1:0-24757 GCA_016648135.1 Agrypnia vestita
GTATTTGTGTTTTGAAAATTATAATTCATTTGTTTTATCCTCAATTGTTTTTTTCTTTGCGTCACTCAGTTTACAAAATGAAAAACTTGAAATATCGCGTATTTACGAGTACGAGTTCCACCGTGGCACCAGTGCTGCAGAAACGGCTCGAAGGATTAATGATGTGTATGGCGACGGTGCCGCAAAAGAAAACACAGTGCGTTTTTGGTTCCAACGTTTTCGTTCTGGAAATTTCGACCTGCAGAACAAGCCCCGTGGACGGCCGGAGACCAAAGTTGATAATGAAGAATTGAAGGCTATTGTGGAAGCGGATCCATCCCAAACCACATCCGAGTTAGCTGCAGGCTGCGGTGTTAGTGATAAAACTGTTTTAATCCACTTGAAGCAAATTGGTAAGGTACCTCACGAATTGAGTGAAGCAAATCAACAAACGCGCGTTGACTGCTGCGTTGCATTACTCAACCGGCACAATAATGAAGGGATTTTAAATCGAATCATTACCTGTGATGAAAAATGGATCATGTACGATAATCGGAAGCGCTCATCGCAATGGCTGAACCCTGCCGAACCAGCCAAACCATGCCCCAAGCGAAAATCGACTCCACACGTTACTTATGAGCGTTTGGTGGACTAGTGCTGTTGTCGTTCACTACAGCTTTCTGAAATCTGGCCAGACGATTACGGCAGATGTCTATTGTCAGCAACTGCAAACCATGATGGAAAAACTAGCTGCTAAACAACCGAGGCTGGTTAATCACTCTAGGCCACTGCTGCTTCATGATAACGCTAGACCACACACTGCACAACAGACGGCTACCAAATTAGAGGAGCTTCTATTGGAATGTCTAAGACATCCACCGTACTCTCCGGACCTTGCCCCAACAGGGGCAAGGTCCGGAGAGTAACAACTTACCATTTTTTTCGAAATTTGGATAACTTCTTGCAAAGGAAAAAATTCAACTCCGATGGGGCAGTCCAAACCGCCTTCAAAGATTTTATTGATTCCCGTCCGAATGGTTTTTTTAGTAAAGGGATCGATGAACTACCTATGAGATGGCAAAAGTGTATAGATAGCAATGGTATATACTTTGATTTAATAAATATATTATAATAAAAAAAAATCGGCTTTATGTTCCTCCCATACTAAACGCCAATTTCATATGTAAGGACCTAATATATTGAAAATTTTCGCCGTATTACCTACATATAAAATATTTATTGATTTAGAAAATCTTGATTACAATATTTCTGTTATAGTTATTTTTGTGGATTGAAGCTACTCAAAAAAAATTCAAAAATTATATGTATATATATACGCACATACCCTTGTAGGTATATGCGTATATATATATATTTTTAATATAGGTATATAGTCGGTCACAGCATATCCTAAGTTTATACCCACTGCACGCCACTGATATTCACCTTGCAAATATCAGCTTAAAATTCCC
Organism: Agrypnia vestita; assembly: GCA_016648135.1. Lineage (NCBI taxonomy): Eukaryota > Metazoa > Arthropoda > Insecta > Trichoptera > Phryganeidae > Agrypnia > Agrypnia vestita. The sequence goes on from JADDOH010017694.1 coordinate 1,452, forward strand.
TCCTAATCCATCCATCCTTCATTCTATTATAAATGGATTTACTACATAAGAGTATTCTCTTAAGTGATCGTATTTCCACTGCACTTTTTAACTAACTCCGGGCTTCGCATCCATATATCAGCGTTGGTACCACGACTTCACGTATATTGTGCCTTGGCTGACAAGTTTCTATTAGAAATATTCATATTACGTGAAATAAAATCATAAAACAAAATATATCGAAAATCTAAAATAATAAATATTGACATTGTGAAACTTATCCATAAAACAATTTTAAGATCGTTGTGTATTGTATGCAATATGCAAGAGAAAATATTCAGATAAAAATTATTATTTAATGTATGTAAATTTAGGTAGTAAAATAAATATTCTTTTTGGACGGTATAATCAAAAGTGGGCGAAACGGCTTCCTTTGTTTAAGCCCAGTGTAAGTTACACAAAAAATGAATACCAGGCGAAAAATTACTCGTTATCAATAACGTTGCCCACCATTGAATTCTCGGTGCCAAATAAATTAAACGGTAAAAAAATCACGAATAAAATAAAAACAGAACGAATTGATGAGAGCTTTCCTATGATGTGATATGTACTTCGTGTTTAAAAATAAGTGCATTGATGATCTCAGTGAGAAAAATAAATATATAATAAACATAAACTGAAACACTTCCACTTTACTTTATTTTATTTAGTTTAGTTTAGCAAAAACATATATTACATGGTATGCCCATATATTTTGTGCATGATGGTATAATAGATAATATAATTATGTAACATATAATAGATATGTTACTTTATTATATTACAAAAGGTATAATTATACAAGGAAGTTGTTTTATCTGTTGCATCAGTGATCATATTGTCAATTGCAATAAAATGTTCTTACTCCCTTTCTATTAACTCGTGGCGTCTGCTTGTCTTCTTGTCTGACGAAAAAACTTGGGTCCATTTTAAACCCCTTTCCCGTGATCCAATCGAGCTGAAACTTTGCATGCAGACTCATGGCGACGATCAAGAAGTTCTATCAAATTTTTGTTAAAAAAATTAATATATTTTTGGATTTTTCAAATTTTGAATGGTTTTTTTCGTATAACTTATTAAATTATATGAAAATATTTCAACGCGTCTGGTAGACGCGAAACCTGACTATAGTATAATTTAGGATTTATGGAAATTATTTATTACTCCCTTTCGTAACGTCGCCCGACCGAAGCCCAACGCGTAGGTTAAGCGAAAAAAAAATGTTTCAACTAGTAAATGAGAAAGGGAGTATAAAAAAAACTTTTTTTGAATTTTGATTTGCCATCTGAAATTGACATTTTTTGCTTTGTGAATGAAGAATATTATACGTTGTAATGAGTTGCAGTAATGAATTAAAGAAGTATCAGATATTCAAATTCAAAAAAAAAAAAAGAATTATACTGCGTATTGAGGTGATTCTGATGACTGATAAAGAATATAAAACAAATCGAAATAAAATAAAATCGGTAACGTATTAATTAGCAAAATTGTGTAAAATAATTCATCATCACTACTCTACACATTCTCAAAAACAACCGCAAACATGCCGTACCTCGCTAACTGAATAGGTCGGGACCCAACTGTGTTGAATGTAGTTGTAATTTATACCTGTTGATTAGAGGGACTGCACTTCCCGAAACTTCTCAAAGCTATAGACTAAAATATAATACAGTGTGTATGCAGTACGAGGTTTATTTTAGATTAAAAAAGAAAATTAGAATTAAAAATATTTCAGAATATTTTGAGTATGTCCAAATTTTTCAGAACAGAACTGGATTGTTGTCACAGGGACATCAATAATCAATTAATGTATATTATAGATGTCTCACAGAGACGAAACTGTATATTTTTTAAATTTTTTATTTTATTATTAAGGGAGAGTAGGTATAGAAGTCTTTATGGGTCCTCCTCTCCTCCTCTCCTCCTCTCCTACTCTCCTACTCTCTCTTAATAAAAAATATACAGTTTCGTCTATGTGAGATATCTATAATATACATTAATTAAAAATATTTAGCTATAAAATATGAAGTGCAAGCCGGTTTACTGGTAGTTATGGACGGATTAAAATGTGATTATTTGGCTTAAAATGTTGAACGAAAAATATTTTTTTTTTGTCAGAAACAAATTATTATTATTTATTGCAAACACACAGTTTTTAACGCAACAACCGCAACAAGGCCTAATTACTGTAGCGAGACGCATCATAAAACACCCAGGCCTGAGGATATCACATTCTTGGAATCCCCAGCATGAGAAGCCAGTGTGATCCAACTACGATGGCTGCCGAGTTATTTAAGTAACTCTCTTCATTAAGTAACTTCTAAAGTGGAATTTAAATAAGCCCTAAATGAAACTTAAAATAATATAGCTTTGCTAGATCTATTTTTAGTGCAAACCGCCTTCGCTGGAGAGAAAATCTTCCGTGACTCTGCAGTAGTTTGCTAATTTGTTGTAAAACAATTATATAATAATTTTAAATAATTCCCTCGAATTTAAGGAGAGAATTCTAAGAATTTCTAGATAAACCACGAAAAAAATCTTTGGAAATATCGGCAAACAATATTGTAGATTAGAAACAGTAAAAAAATGTTTTTTTTTTATTATAAAAATATTACAATTTAGTAATATTTACCGAAAAGCCGGTTTGCTTTGACCTAGCCCAGAGTCAGAGTGTGTAAACTCAGAAATCTGGAACTTATTCAAGAGAAATTCAATTAAATGTGCATGTGAACGAAGCATGAATGACGAGAAACGCAATAAGGTGCTTTGTGCTCGTGCATCAAGGGAGATATCTCAATATTCTTATCGTGTTGGAGTCTGCAATCATTCACTCCTTTGAAAGGTGTCTGCCCTGTATCTGTATGTAAATGGTATTCATGACAGGACACGCTATAGATCTCAGGAAAGTCTACCAAATATGCGGAATTTCAATGAACTTGCACGTATCTCCCGGCTAGCGTGCTGCGCTGATCAAGGTGCGCCATTTAAAGCTACACCGCTTCATTAAATCATTTATATATCGTGTAGCTAACACGCTTAATTAATAATAATAAATTTTTAATAAATACGCAAGTATGTCAGAGTAATTTACGACCAAACTTCAACGAATAGTAAAGTTTCAGTGTTTTGGTAGTACAGTCGGAATGATGTGATTTTCCTACGGCCTGATTTTTCGTCTGACTCAATTTGTAAAGGAAAAGGCAAACTTTCAACTTAACAAAGTTCACAGACTTCAGTTAAATGCCGAATCGATATTTAATCATTATAAAAGAATTCTTAAAACAAAATATTATTTAATTATTCAGTTCTTGAACTTTGTAGAAGGTTTACAATTTGTCATTATGAGCTGAAATTTGATACCTAATTATAAATAAAATCATTTTATCCACATTTTTAATTAATAATTATCGTTGAGGAAGAACTAAATTATGTTATGTAAATAAGTGATTTGAACTTTCATTACGTTTACAGCATGTCCTTTTATTTTTTTTTTATGTTTCAAGCACCTGAAAGAGCTACAAGAATACCTACACTATTTTATTGTGACAGCACTAGAACCAACTCACTTTTTAACTCTCTTGTACCCAGACTGCAAGGCTAGGTAACACCTATGCGCCTATCTCTGATATTTTTAATTCCAGTTTAGCACAGTATAAAGATTCCCTACTAAAAGCTCTACACCCTGCCGTCCTGAATTCGTAATGCAATCACAAACTAATCATTATACCTATTTGTTTAACCTTCTATTATTTCACATCTCCTATTTCTAAATTACTGTTATAACTTTAGACAACTATCCATACTATGTCAATTCTGTAATTTATTGCTGTTCTACTCTTTGGATTTCTTGTATATATTATTATGTAAAAGGACTTCTGTGTCGTATATTGAAATAAATAAATAAATGTACTGAGATGTGTCATCATCATCATCGCTATTGGATCTAGAACCTGGTACGAATTGGCCTCCCAGGTAAAAGTTGGCCTCCTCAAGAATTTTCTTCCACTTATGTTTATTAGGAGTCCTTATCTTATCATACTTACATTTATCTTTATAAGAATTTCTTTTCAATCTAAGATTTCTACGACAAATAACAATCGGCTGCAGACCATGCATGCAAGAAAGCTGTGCATAACTTAAGATTATGAGAAACATATAATAATTTAATGATCATTACCTAATGAAAAAGTCGATTTAAAATTCTAACCGTAATCCATGGCTACGGCTAATACTTTTATTAAGGCTTCGTATTATGGCTTCGACTATTTTTATATATAATTTCATATCAATGCTTCTCCTATTATACTTATTTGCGCACATCAATTTGTTTCTTGAATCTCTGGATAGTCTCACTGAACTGAATATTTTCCTACTGAAGTCGTATTATATTTCCGCTGTCTTTACATCTGCGAGTTTGATGTAGGTGGCAAGTAAATTGTTCGTACTATATTTCATAAGTTTATACGAAACCTCTAATTTTTTATAAGAACTGCGCGCATTACAGAAACGATAATGTTGTTAAATCCATATATACTGACATACTAATATAAATGTTTTGTGTGTATTCTAAGAATCAATATGCTTTGATAATCATTTGCTAATAAAGTGGCGTCGTTCAACTAACTACGATTAGATATTTCTTTTTATTGAATTATTGAATTCATTTATAACAATTGATAGTATAAATTCAATCACTTTTTATATATTTTTTTAATATTATTAGAGATATTTTTAATTTTATTCTGGTCTGACTTTTCTGGGATCTATGCTAAATTAAATTTTTAATATTTACCCAAAGATACTCAATTCTTTCCATTTCGGAATGTCCAGTGCACGCTCAATACTCTTTAGTGTGTGCCCATATTTCAGACAAATATGTAGGCACTGGTCTGAAAATAGATAAATCGACGATGACTCGTTGCATACTCATGCTACCATGAAGCTTAAATAAAAAGTAAAAAAATCATTCCTTACTTTTTAATTAAGCTAAACATAATCATGATCGACTTACCCACACAAGGATTGACAGGCCACACAGCTGTCATCTATATAATTGCCGCCAAAAGAATCTCCGCTTCCTGATTGGCCATATTCGGCGCAGCGCTCATTAACACGTTCGATTATTGGCCGATATCGTGGTTCAATATTTTGAATATGGGACGCAAGGCATCGCAAAGTTGAGATTTCTGAATTCAAACTATAATTATTTATTTTATTTATGACGGTTTAAAAACATATTGAGTAACACATCCTACTTAATTTAAGAATATCACGAAATAACTTTAAAGCTGTCTTGTCCAACTCTCAAAAAAACTAACAAAACTTTGATTATTTTTACCGACTTCCGATTTCGATATCAATGTATCTTTATGGATTGGTAGGTTTAGAATATACTACTGAATATATCGTGCAAGGACTGATGCCCAATATCTGACTGTTCTAACGAAGGTCTCGTGGTATTCGAAATCGGTTGATATTAAAAATAATCAACGTTAATACAAGGTTTTATAGTGATTTTGAGAATCAACCACAAAGTAACACTATAAACATCTTACTAGGAAACCAGTGATACACACGCTTTGCTCGGCTCAGCTCAGACATAGCTCAGATGTAATTGTAAGCATATTGATGAGACGAAGTTTATTAGGCAAAGCTTTCACACATATTTAATAAGATTATTTCTGTTCTGAGGCAAAATAAAGTGAATTTTTAAACTTACGAAATATGTTAGCTTGTGTTATATATTTGTAGAAAAGTTTTCTTTGTACAGTTTTAACGAAATATACAACATTTAATTCAATATTTCGGAATGTTCTGCCATTATGAAGCTAAATATTTTTTAAAGTAACATGTTTTTGTTTAAGTGATACATTTTTTACAGATCCGCATGAAGCACTTGAAATTTAACTTAAAAAGTCTTTGTAAATTTTTCTAATAGTTATAAATGTTTGGAATATTAATCAATACATAAATTTAATATGCCGAGTTAGTTTAGATTACTAAGGTCAAGATTTAATGATTGAGAGAAAGGTAAATTTGACTTTTTAGTTGTGTGGAAGCACCTTGTATTTGATTAATAGTATATATTTTATTTTTTGACACTAAGCATATTGTGCCTGATTTACGACCATAGATATAATAAATTAAATCATATATATAACATAACATAACGTCGCATATCACCTCGCAGGTTTGATGACTAAACGCAAACCATTATCAGAACAATGCGCTTTCATCAGGACAGAACAAAACACATTAAAATGAAGTCCGGGGTTATATTCTACCCTGATGAAGGGTTTTCAGAGGCTAAATAATCAAATAAGTGCATTAAACTGTACATGAAGTATCCCAATTTATAAAAATGAAGAGTTTTCAGAGGTTAAATAATCAAATAAGTGCATTAAACTGTACATGAAGTATCCCAATTTATAAAAAGTTAATATTATAAATACTAATTATGGAAAAAAATACCTAACTCTAAAGTTTTAAAATATAACAAACCATAATTTAAGCTTTAAACATGCAGGGATTAGTCATATATCAAAAATAATTTAAGGTGGTCTTTTTCAACCATCCAGAGGTTTTACAAGTCTCATGAGAAAAAATATGTTTCCCTTTAATTAGTAGTACCATTGTCTCCATATAAAAGAAGAAGAAAGATGATAACAGAATAGGATAATCATACAAAAGTTAATCCCGGTTTTACGGTTGTCGAACTGGCCCGTCTTCATACCATTAAGCGTCCTGGTAAAATAAGCAAATAGTTTTTGATAAGTTTGCATAAATATAATTTATGTCATTAAAGAATGTGTTTTTCTGGGAATTTTTTTAGCAGAAATAAAATCTTTCACGAGATAGATATGATGTGACTAAAACAGGTGTTATTTGTATATTTTTAAAGCCAGTATACTCTTTTTAATTTTTATAAATTTTACAAATTATTATTTTTACAAGTTAGATAAGAGAGAAAGATAGAAACTTACAAATGTGTGTCATCTAGTCGATACGATTGAACGAAATGTTGTCACAGCTCGCCTCTTCCGTAAACTACCTTTTATTCCATAGATTTTGCTCGGCGCTGGCGGTTTACATAGTTGTTACCAGGCTGAAAAATGATTGAAAATATTTTTTATTTTTTAATTTTTTAACATAACTTTAACACATTCATATTATTGTTATAGTAGCTAATGTATTTTAAGCATCAATTTAGCGTCTGACTAGTAATTACTTTTGAAGCGAGGGGGTCAAATCTTTTGTTTTGCATTTTTTAAACAAGAAATATTTTTTGTATTTTTTATTTTTGTTTTACAGAAACACCAGATGTGGTAGCTACCGACCTAGAAACAAACTACATAAATTATTGTATTGTAGTAGTAGTTGTAGTATTTCAAATGTACTTTTATAATATTGTATAGGCTAAAAAAAATAATCACGCACTTCTGTCAAGTGACAAGTTGTTTAAAGTTGACACAATACTACTAAAGGATCTGGAATTACCTCCACCTGTCGAGAGACGTCTGTAACTTTACAGATACATATGGAATTTATGAGAACTTGCGAGTAAACACTGGAAAAGTGTGGATAACAGCATGAGACAATATAAATACGGCACACGGGAGTAAGGAGGGAATTATATTGGGCGAGCGCGTCTGACAACGATAAGGTAGCCGCGAGTCGCGAGTTGCCAGGACGGCCAGGCGGGCCGTAATTCGACAGCGAAGATTCCGGAAAGTTTTTCGTAGCGAGATAAACCGAAGCGAAATTAATAAGTGCCGAAATAGGATGGAATATTCTAGTGAATAGTGAATAAAGTGTCAATCGAATATTAAGTGTCTATTTACGAATGATAAATTTGTGAAACAGTTAAATTAAAGGAAAATAGGATAAGTGACCTTGTACGTTTGAATAATTAATTATTCAGTAATCAATAAATCCATTATCAAATCCTAGCGTTTTCATTGATTCCTCCTGCAGCCACGATACGTGACAATTTCGTATATCGAGAATATTAAAAAAATGTTCAAATAAATTTTGCGTTACATTATATCTTTTTCAAAATTACGCTACGCCCTTATCTTTTTAGCTTGTAGTGTAAATTTTAACCCAATGTCGTGTGTAATAAATAACTCGACTCTACTCAAAAGTATAGAAGTCTCATCACCAGCGGCGACATCTATTATTTTTTCATGGGAATGACAAATTTCACCGAGGATGGAAACAGCGTAGTTGTATTGGATATAATAAGCGAGATACATAAATAGCTTGCATACAACTTTGATAGTGAAGTGTGGTGATTAATGGTTGATCATGAATGGAATCGTGAACGTTACACTCTGTAAAGTGATCACTTAAGCCAGCCAATGACAAGGTCGAAAGCTCTGTAAACGCCCCAAAATTCTTCTATCATACTTTCCCATATAAATAGCTTCGTCTCTGTGAAACTTTAATATCTCGGACACATGGTGAGACATCCAGAAAAGAATGAGATCTTGCATCCCACAATGCAGGAATGGATTACCGTAAGTCGGAGTCCTGGAAGAAGAAGAACATCATGGTTGAAAAACCTGAGACACTGGTTCGACCAGTCTACTGAAGAGCTCTTACGGGCAGTGAACAGATTCTTTCAATCTTCTGGTTTGTGTTTTCTGGGGTATCATGCCGTGTTTTTACGACCATTCTGGCCAACGTTTCGGATCCCATTGATATGTTGTTGTGATTGTTGGTAGCCTTAGCCTTATCTAATGGCAAACAGAGTACCGGGTCACTAGTGGACCCCTTGCTCTTCCATCATGATGTATCAGTGAAGGGCTTTCTTTACTTCACTTGAGAAAAAAAATAGAAAATTAGGGGGGGGGGGTATTACTGCTTAGGGTGGCGCAGGGGGGGGAGTGATTGTTGGTATTGTGGTTAAGTATTGGCTTGCAATACCGTGTCGAAAGCAGGAAGCACCACAATATGATAGCCAATATCCGTTGATAGGAGACGTCTCTGTGAAACGTCTATAATATATCTTAATAAAATAATAAAATATTTCGATCGCAATCCAATGGCGTGTTTTCAAAAGCTGATCTCTGCTCGCGCTCCGTCTCCGGGGAAATAGCGCTGCATTTGATGTCTACAAAATGGTCCTCAGTTCCGGCGGCGGTTTTATCTCATTGGAAATAATAATTCATCTTTTCATTCTGTTCACTGGAGCAAGTGTAGCGATGTGTTCTTGTCCCCCTTGCACGCCCCCCCCTCCCACCCAGCCGCACGCTCCCCGGGGGACCGTAACGGATACGGATACCGGCTTCATATGGTGACTGAAAATATTGCTACGTACTATCTACTATCTGACTGTCGTTTTGCCTTTTCGTTCTACGAAATTAAAAAATACATATATCCGCGTAAAAATTATTATATTTGTTAAATATCTCAGACACATGCATCATACCTACGCTGCATAGAATATATTTTTATATTGTCACAGATTCGCCGCGGCGAGGAACAAAATGAAACGTTCGTAAGTAATTCAGTTTTTTTCTACACACAGACACTAGAATATTCTACTTCTCCCTGGTATACTTTATTTGCACCATTTCTAGGGGCTAATCGCACACTCTTCTATCACATTTGCCTAATCCACTTTAATACATATTTTCATGCACGCATCATGAGCTTTTGATGAAGCCATCCTCCAATATTTTATTTATCTGGTCGTGCCAGGTCTTTCATCACTCGCATCATAAATTTTCTATACCATCCTTTCTACATTTATTCGTTTCACACGGCTAATCCGATCTTTCTTTATTCTATCTAATAGTAGGAATATTGATGTAATTCTTATGATTCTTGTTTATACACGTTTTCTTTTTTTACAAAAAAAAATTATTTCATACATTTTGAAGATCTCGAAGATCTTGAAATTGTGGAAAGGAATGTGACATTATTATGAATGTAAACAAGTCAAAAGTGATGGTATTCGAGAAAGAGGAAAGTAAGACAGCGTGTGAAATACTAGTAGGCAATGAATATTTGGAACAAGTAGATGATTGTGTACTTGGAAAGTATGTTCGATAGAAGAGGGAATGTTGAGAAAGATATAGAGAGGAGAGTGACTGCCGGGAATAGGGTGAACGGTGCTTTGAGTGCAATAATTTCTAATGGAGTTCTGGTACCGACACTAATGTATGGAAGTGAAGCCTGGAGCTGGCAGAAGAGGAACGAAAGTAGATTGAATGCAGTGGAGATGAGATCCCTTAGACTTATGTGTGGCAAATCCATGTATGAAAGAGTAAATAATGAAGATATTAGGAATGAATGTAAAGCTGATCGTAGCATAATAGAATAAAAATAGGGTCGCTCAGGTGGTTTGGGCATGTTGAGCGAATGAATGAGGAAAGAATGGTAAGAAATATATATAATGCAAGTGTTGGCGGCGCCAGAAAGAGAGGGCGACCACGGAAGACGTGGCATGACCAGATAAGTAGATACTAGAAGATGGTCCGGTTAGAAGCCTCCACAACCGTCGAGCTTGCATGCGAAGATGTATAAATGTAGATGAAGCGAAGAGTACGGCGCTCTATCCTCTCTGTCTACCCCCAAGGGGAAACGGCGTGATGGTTAGTTAGTTAGTTAGTTTAAAATTGTGAAAAACAAGAAACAAAAACTTTTATTTTGTGTCGTGTAAATCATTGTTTGCATTTTCGATACTCATCCTCACTTCATTTTAACTTAATTTAAAACCTTTAATTTAATTTAAAAAAAATTTAAGTAAGGTATTCTAAGATCTCCATTTCTATCTCCAAGATAGTAGAATTTATGGGAGAGGTGAAAATCTCAATTTGCATTGGATTATTTATTGAGAGCCACCACTTCATGTTGCAAGTCTGTTGAATGTGTAATTTATAGAGGAACTTGGTTCTCACTTTACCTGTTAATTGTAGAATTCCAAGACCACCTGCTTCCCCTATGTACAATACACGCGAAACATCTCAGAAATGTTGTTTGAAATTTGTAATTCATGGCCGTATTTTCAAATGTTGGCGTTTTCAGAATATTTAAAGAGAAATATTGCAACGATTCCGTAAATACACATAATTAAAATAGTTTCTACAATAACAGCAAAATAAATTTTTGGTTAGTTTATTTATAAAAAGAAAAATAAAAGAGTAATAAAACAACTATTGATTGAATTACTAAGATTGAATTTTAAAAAATGCAGATGATTCGCTTTTAATACAACTATTGAATAACTAATAACTATTTAAAATAACTACTGAAAAATCAACATTTTTCAGTAGTTATTTTTACGTGCAAATATTTTTTTGGGATTAATTAAAGCATTAATATTGCATATGTTTACAAAAATATTACGGGTTTGTTGATGGATTTGGTACATCTATATTACTGCAGAACTAGGAAGAAGGATAAAATATTTGCCGATATCTAAAGATGGATATATGAGTAGAATTTATTATTTACATTACTAATGGAGAGATTATATTACAGAGTGTAACAGAACTAGTCCACAATACTTTACAGGTGGATTCCTGCCTTGATTATGAGTCGAAAATGTTCAAGTTATGCATTATAAAAATTTACATTTTTTAAAAATATTTCTGATTTATCTTTTACAAAACGTTGAAGTACCTTTACATCGATTACGAAAAATTCATTCCTCTCAATAAAATTAAATAAAATAGTAAAAACCCTGAAAAAATTCCAATTGGAAAGTTTTCACTGCAATGATAGTCCAACTTTTTTGCAAAAAATAAATCGTAAATATTGAAAAAAAATGCAAATATGATGTCACATATCTCCTTAACTATTTATATTAGGTCATGGTTGCTTGAAAATTTTTGACTCATAATCAAAGCAGGAATCCACCTGTAAAGTATTGTGGATTAGCTCTGTTACACTCTGTCTTACTTACGTGTAAATAGTACCCCAGTAGTGATAGGTATATCATTAGTGATTGGTATATACTATTATATTAAACGTAGTGTCTACGTTTTTATAATGTATTTGGACGCCGACCCTGGCCACTCCAAATAGCCATCTACACCAAAAATCTATGGACAGGCGACGAAGGAAGTCGCGCCAATTAACAAGCCAATCTTGCTTCCTTGTTGCGACAAGCCACACGCATTGCTTCGGCTCTCTCAGTGCAATGTAACTTGTAACAATTATCACCTGCTACATTATTCTGAAAAATACGTAAAATACTTAATTAGAATCTCATTGTGAAATACTATGTGTAAATAAAACAAAATTATATGTACGAATGTTTTTTTTAGGGAAACCTATGCCATCACTCCGACCTCCTTCAACTGTTCTGATCTAGCTGGTAATAATATATATCACGCGCAGTCATTAAGCGGTAAACATATATCAAATAATTGTAACGATTCTTGAAAAAAAATGTCGACAGTCGCCTGTATGTCTAATGAACTTGCTCTTAAGACTGTCCGACTAATCTTTGCGCGGAGGATTTCATCTAAATTTCCGTTGCATATTTTTTTTTATCTCCATTTGTTTATTATCGCATGTTAGTTAATTAAGGTAAAATATAATAACTTATAATAAGATCAAAAGGATTCGGTTTGCCGTCTTGACATCAGGAACGACTTTCACGAGTATGTGCATAAGTAACACATCTATACAGGAATATCGATATAATTTACGATCGTGCCAATGTTACATATAAAACATCAGATGTCTTAAGAAACCCATTAAATTGGTTTATTAGTATGTCATTAGCATAAAATGGTCGTATGTATTTCGATATGCTTAAAAGACAAGGAAATGCTAAATGCTGATATCTTATTTAAATATTTGATATACCTTGTTGATACTGCCAAAATAAAGCTTTTGCATACATGAATATTTGGTCCAGTCGGAGTACGTACCACGCCTACCGAATTGTTCTTTCTTGGTCGCATGAATCAGTTACAACAGGTGTTAAGTAAATGATATGACGGTGACATTGATAATTTCATTGACGTTTGAAATTTAAACTAGTGATACAGTAGCAACCAAAAAACAATTCTTCCCCACATGTTTCAATTCGTCTTAACGGAACAAAAAATTCGGAGGATGAAGTTTGAATTGTTGATGATGAAACTGTGATAACAAAAAGGCAATCGGAAAGAATTTCACGTAATCGATGATTTTACAGCACTGTACACCTTTAACACCAAAATTGGAGGATACTAGAAAGTTTTACACGAATCTCGCGACGACTTAACTGATATCATAAACTCTCGAAACGTCACGAAACACATTTTTCTATAAAACACCGACCGGTCGGCCGCTGCGTAATCAGTCTTTGATTAATTAGAGCGGTATTAGCAACAAAGCGAGCGCAATGTGACCAGCGCGTATATTCCAGCGATAGTTGGTAAAAAAGGAAGTAACAACCATGGGCGAGAAGTTTTTCTACGTGCGAATATTGAACGGAATTTTCTAGAAAGTGATCGAAGCAATAAAAACAGCGTGAATTAGTGCGAATTAAGAAACAATACAATAATAAATAAAACAGTGTGATATTCTACAAACATTTAGTAATTTTAAATTTATGAAGAGTGTTCCGATTTAATAAGTGTCCAATGAATTTTTGCGTCATAAATTAAGGTTATAATTATTTTACTATTTTCATTTGCCTCCTAGAGCCACGTCTCGTGACAATACTTTTAAAAATGTGTATTATCCTAGTCGTTTTTTGTAATCATAACTCTAACCGAATAGCCCCATTCTCCATGAAATGTTGGGTAAACCGCCGTGAAAAATCTACAGCTGCGCGATGGTGTCTTATCAAAAATATTAAAATTTACGGTCGCCAAAAGTAATATATACTACAATTTCACAATAATAATCAGTTAGGTGAACAGTTCACTGGGAAGGAAGGAACAACATTTTAGTACGTTTATTTTTAACATTTAGAAATTCTTCTTCAATAATAGCAAAATGATTTTGCGGTGACACTATTAAAATAATTAATAAAAATGCACTTTGTTTTCACCACTAATTTCGGGGCCAATGGCTCTTTTATCGGGATACAACGTATACGTACTAAAAATAAAAAATAAAAAATCGAAGTATAGGCTATAACAAGAAAAATCAATATAAAGATGAATAAATAATTAAGGAGGTACTTATATGAAAACCAAAGATTAATTTAACTAATATGTAACCAATTGTAAACCCTCCTATCTATTGCCCGAGACTCGCGGGGACCTAAAGACCACTCGAGTATGCCAGAAGTAGGACTACTGGTAGTACTGCTGATGGATGCAACTATAGCCAGCACGGAGACGATTATTAGAGAAAAAATTGTCAACCTGGCGGCGAATGAGTAGGACCGATATGTCAGCTTTCGCTCATAAAACGGTCATGGGAATGCGTTGGGCATCCAATCACTTTGGCGTTACACGGTATTTATAGGACACATATTTTCTAGCATCATATGCATCTCTGTGACCATACCAAACTTTTAGCTAAAAATAAAATATAAAGTGCAAATAGCAAATTAAATATTATAAATAACCAAGACTTTTTTACAAATAGTCTTATATATATTATTTTTTTATTTTCTTATTGTCTATACTTCGATTTTAGAATTTTAGTATACGTTGTATCCTGATGAAGGAACACGATGATATTTCCAAACAAATCAGTGGTGAATTCTTATTATCAATTCAAATATTTAGGTAGATATCGTGTAAGTACCTACCTAATGAATTCGTAAAAAAAGTTTCATCTAGGTATCGGGAAGTGAATTTAAAAAAAAAAATCGTTAAATGTTTTTATTAGATTACTCCAACACATGTGAACCTTTTTTTTGGGAGCGCGGGCTATAATATTTAAATAAAAATAAGAATTTATAACATAATTTGTATTGAAATAATTAAGTTAATGACGTATTAAACTGTCTTAGACAATACAATCATTTTAGCAACGAGGTAATAAAATAAGGAAAATATAACGTTATTTAAGAATTATAAAATTTCAACGAATATCGCAAATACGTTTTCAATTAGCACCGAAATCTTTTAAAAATTCTACCAAAGCCATCGCTGGCATTGAAAAATATGAATGGGCTTTTTCACGAAGAATATTTCCATCAATCACGTACCAGATGTTGAGAATGGTTAAATTCAATTCAATCTATTTATTAGCGTAGTCGTGCTAAATTGACATCTACCAAATTAATTCCTGGACGTGAATGATATAATGTTTTGTGATCGTAGCTATTGGAAACAGTCATTCGCCCGGTCGTGGTAGGGATTGCAATTTAAGCGGTTCCGTTATTTTCATTCGAAAAATCGATCGGAAAAACGAGTAACGCAAAAAATAACGGTTCTTTTATCATAACTGTGTAATAATATTAGAGCATTATTAAATATTATGGGTTACTGCCACGAAAAAGGCATGTCGAATATTAATATTTCATTTATTTAAAAATAAATGAGAGAGAGAGAAAAAGAGAGAGTAGAAAGAGAAAAACGCATTAAACGTCCCAGACACGTACATCATACCATCCCTGCATAAAATATGTTCTTCTGGGTCAAAAAATATTAATGAATTCAGTGAAATTAAAACTTCCCCAATGGAGAACTGAACCCTGTTGATGTATATTTTGAATGAGACGTCAAAATATACGTTTGCTAATATCTTAAGCTCTATAATAATTAAGCTTGCACAAAGTATGTTAGTAATAATTAAAAAGTATTTTAAAATACCATTTAAAGCTTTTGATTGAAACCAAAAGTTTTAGATACATGAAAGTTATTTGATATAACGGTCTAAGCGTTATAGCAAGATGCCAGAGCGAATGTTTAGAATGAAAGATGGCAGGATTGATACTTGGCGCCTCCAAAATCTTATTGATTTCAATAGGTTTGCAAATGCCCGTAAAAAATCGTATAACGCGCTATTTATAATGCAGTTTTTAAAAAAGAATATTAATGTAGGTATAGTCCATTCACTTTAAATGAGCCACTATTGCATTAGTGTGAGTAACAGTCCGTTTACAAAATCTCGTAACATTCTTTTTTTGAGTAAATGACAACGCAAAAAATAAATATAAATATTATTGAAGTTGGTTTAAAAAAAGAATACAATTTCACAATTTACGTGTTACAGAAGGTATTACTCACACTAATGCAAGTGGCTCATCTAAAGTGAATGGACTCTAAACGCTGAACATGCTAAAATGTAACAGTTATCAAATGTATTGATTTGGTTCGATTTTTAACATTTGAACGCGAGAATTCCAAAACAGAATTCTAACTTTTCACAGTCAACAATCATACAGCTGAAAAAGGAAAAGCAGTATTTGAATTCTCGTGAATGGATATAAAACATTGTATGTCAGGAATAGTGAATCCAATGCCGAGCAAAAATTTGCAATACCGGGATTTTTGGATTCAATTTTGATAATCCCGGGGTACGAAATGTTATTTTGTTTGAAAATTACAGTTTCTTATACCTATATTACGACATTGAATTTCTGCACAGTTTTAATTATTTGTGAAATTCGTATGGTCGTTATTAAAATGTCCTATCTGATTCGACTATTGAGATTCGATTTTGATCCCGGCATTATAAAAAACTCATTTGTTCGTTAGTTCACATTTAAACAAAATGCAAAAATGCATCTTAAAAATCTCCATAGATAAGACTAAGAGTATGGTGACATTGAAACAGCCAGTATGATGCAAGCTTCCAATTGACGATAAAACAATAGAGCAAGTTTTGTACCCCAAAAATAATCTTAAACATCGATCATGAGCATTCGCTGGACTAATACAATCATCCGGTTGTACCCTTGAGGAATCCAGTGGCCAACAGGGTGCCCTAAAACCTGCTGACTGACTGACGAAATTATTAAATTCTGTATTCTGAAATATGGACGGCTAATAAAAATGGTCAGAGAAAAGCATGAAATACTCGAGGAAACTTTCATATAGTAGTGTTTAGAAAATGATGGTGGTGATAATGATTAATCCTGACGGTTTCATGGTTAAATTTACTAATTTATTTATTTATTGATAATACACGAGCAAAGTGTTCAAATAGCACAGCGATTCGAGTACAAAAGAAGAAAATTTAAAAAAATGAAAGAATTTCAACAAAAGAAGTTTAATAAGTAATAAGAACATAAGAAGAAAATGATAAAAAATGAATGAAAATCATCAAGATAATTATAATATTTAATTGACTACGTTTGTAGGCAAACGACAAACTAGAAAATAAGAAGATTAATTTTTTATGTTTAAGATAGAAATTATATCACTCCTGACAGAAAATAATTTGAGCGTGTAAGACGGACTCTTCGGAAATCAACCTAAACAAAAAATTTTACTGCCACAAAGACGCGGGTATACATTTTTTGACTTGGTCGATCTGGCAGCCTACGTGCCTATTATGTCGTGCGGAGATTGTGAACTTCGTCATCTTGTAGTCGCATATTGTACTATACTTATATTGTATAATGTATTAATGTTTTACTGAAAAATGTAACTGTACTAATAACCTTGTCCTAAATGATTATCCATTAGGGTTATTCTGACCTTTATATTAAAAAAAAAAAAAATATATATATATAATATATATAGATAATATAATATATGTTTGTGGGGGTGTATGTCAACAGAGCTATATTGATTACCTAGGCGGTGCCGTCTATATATAGGTGAATTCATAACACAATTAGTACGCCGGGTACCTACCAGGATTCACAATACAAAGATTGAATTCCCTAGGCAAGAATATCCGAAAAGAGCGTCATACGTAATTCACATCATGAATTAGCTAATTGGCAAGAACTGTTTGGCAAGTTTTGATCAGGCCGGGCAATAAAGTTCGGGAAAAATCAAGAGATAATAATGAAGTTAATTTATCCCGGCAAACACTGTGAGAGAAAAAATAAAGTTTGCCATCCCTAGTGTGTTGTGCGTGGGAGGCTGGACACGGCAGACGGCGTGTCGGCCCAGGACCTGATCTGATCCGCCCACAAAAACAATATTATATTATATTAACATACGCAACTGATATTGTCTATACAATGCAAATTTCGAAATCAATTTTGATTATGGCTGGCTCTTTGACGGGTACAGGAAATCCGGAACGAATTGGAATAATTACGAAACAGAAATGAGATCGTGTAAGGGGAACTTGACAATGAAAATGATGAGACTTGATTTGTCCGCGGAGAGGATGATTTCATCTCTGAAACATCAGATGTACGTTACTTGATTGTGATACCGAATATCATTGCGACAAAAATAATATAATAAAAAATCAACATTTGCAACGAAAAAATTAAAAAAATATCTTGAGAAAAAGATCATTAATATTCTGTTCAATTTTAGTTTATCGAATCATGTTTTACGAAAAGTATTATGAAAACAACAGACCATTATCCTATCTAGATATTATATTCAATGTGGGGCTCATGATGTGTTTTAAATTTTTTTATTTTTTTAAAGAAATGTGTAAAATTAGCATAATTCCTTAAAGTCATTTTTACAATACCAATCTTCTAACTTATGTCACTATTTCATGTATCTACTGATAATTGAAATATTTGGTGTAATTACATAGACAAAGGTACTTATCATAAAACAAATTCGGAATACTCGCTTTTTGCCGAGGTTTCGTATAGATTTCGTTGATTGACCTTGGCACATGCACTCTATACTTGTGCGGTGATCTCGTATAACTTGTTAATTTATAACAAAACTCTTAATTTTATATAAATCGTTTTTTTTCAATTTCTCATCCATAAAACATGTATTCTACTGCATGCTTGTCCCTTAATTATTAAATGAGTTTAAAAAATAAACATGAATGTCACACTACGACTATCTAGAAGTTGTGCTTCTTTGGCATACATAAAATAAACCACATATTGTGTTGTGTACCTTGCATTGGAACATATCTGGATATAATGCGCATGCGCATTTCATTTGCCCTGTCTTCGTTTGCAGTCTGGGTCTATTACATATGAACTCAGCCAATATATAAAATATATACCCCTTTCTCTCTTTGAAGGCTTTCGTGGTGTAAAAATGTCTGTCGCACGATGAGCGCTCATTTCATTGCTTACTAAAATTTCACCCCCAACGCGTCTAAAGAATGAATAAATCCAACAAATCTATCAATAAAAATATTTTTATATTTTTTATAAGATGATATAAGATATTAAAAATAATGTGCCTACCCTGACACGGGTTCTCAAACTGTGGGTTGACTCAGGTCGGGAAAATATTTTCGTACTAGGGCCGGGGTGGGCGTCTACCGGTCGCCCTACATATCACTCTAATTGGATTACAAAACCGAATTATTCTCTATTCACTACCGCTGTGTTGGCGGTGCCGAAGGACTATTATGATTTCATTTAAATGCATTTAGGAAGGAACTTTTTTTTTCAGTTCAACAGATGACCACCATCGAAATTACTTGCTTATAGCTGTACACTGTGTATATGTAACTCACTTGTAGCTGAAGATATAGGAGGATGCCAGATAGTGGTCTTTTATGCTATAGCAAGACCCATGATTTGGTTTTAATCAATTACATAATTTTCTATGTAATAATGTGCGTCACTAACGCAAAAGGAAGATTAAAATAAAATAAAATAATGAGGTATAAAATGTATAATTCTTTATGTATCAATATCCATCACTAATGCTACCAAATGGCGTAAATAATGACGAGGCATAAAAAACTTTAAAAAAAGCAAATGCAAGAATCCCTACCAAATGGCGCAAATATTAATGAGGTTTATAATTATAATATCGTTTAAAAAAATTATAAAAATCATAATACTCAATGCAATAATGTTCGTCACTAACGATACGAAGACGGTAATGGCGCTGTTCTTTCAGCCTTAATTCGTGGTTGAAATATATAGTAAAAGTACGGTTTATAGGGAGTATAACATAAACTTATGTGTAACGTCTTTGATTCGACAGTTATTAAACTATTTCGATCTGCGTTGGAAGAAGACGGAATACAAATCATATTGTCTTACATTTTATTGGATAAATATTGGCTCTAGTGCAGTGATATAGCGACAAATGGGCAAATTTCACATGTTACAAATACCGATGAAAATATATGAAATAGATTCAAAAATATAAATTATGTTCTGTAAATGTATGGATAATGTAGGATAATGTTTTAATTCGTAATTTTTATTATAAAAATATTTACAAAACTATTTGCTAAAATAATTTGATTATTTATAATATGTAATTTGCTATCGAAACTTTTCTAATTTCATATTTATCTAACAGTTATCCTATTTTTATTTATTTATTTTTAACTTATTCAATGCTTCAATGAGCCAAAAGGTCCAATTACTGAGTTGTTACATCATAAAAACACTCAAGTTTGAGTAAATCACATAGATTTATTGTGATCTCACTGAAAATCGAATCCGATACCCTCAGTGTGAGAAATCAGCGTTATGCCATGATAATGGCCTGCAAGGGCCGCAAAACCATTTTATTTGTATGTAAAAATTTAATTTAATTTTAAATTTTAGACTTCTAGCTATAACCCGTCAAAAATTACGGTACTTTTACATGCCGGTTCTTAAAGAAAAAGTATTTACTTATTTATAGCTGACACCAGCAAGTGTGCCAAGATATGAATTGTGCCTCCTGCACAAAGCTGAAGAGGTTCGCCGGAGACCGAGCAGAATGGAGAAGAAGATGTGCTTTGCTACAAACCAATCCCACTGACTGAAACCCAGGAAGGAAGGAAGCTGACACCCATGAAGACGATGTAATGACGACTTTTATCAAAATATTTGAACATTTTTTTTTTGTATTTCCCCTGCCGGCAGTTAACGGTACTATTTCAAACCTTGGCGATTGTGCTGGGCGGAACATGAAATAGCGTCATTGCTAAGTCCTATGTGTTCTGTATTTTTGACTGGTCCCGCAGGTTTGGCGGAAGCAACACGCGTTAAGCGGCCCTTTCGGGTCTGCTATTAATTTGTTTTTTAGCCGTGAATTCGAAAGAAATTACGGACGTTACACGAAGGTAAGAAGACAGACAGATGGACAGACAACGAAATTATTATGTTTGATTATTGAACTTGTTGAGTGTTCACTGGTCCGGTCTAAAGTCAACGTTGGCCGCGTGTCCATGGTGTTTTCGCCATAAAGCACCCGCGACTTGCCGCAGTACGTCGGAGCGCTTTGAGAAATTATATTCTACAATCATTTATTCAACCTTACACCGCACGCGTAAGATTCGTTCTGTAGTGTTGGTGCGCATGTAACGAATGGCTTAGTCCGTACGAGAAAATAAGGAAATTGATATTTAATCCGATTTCTAAACTTGTAATTTAATTTGCCCGACAGACAGAATAACAAATGAAGCACATATTTATATTGTTGTCAAAATCCTTCCCAACAGTGCATCACTGTTTAACTTGGTGTCTCGTAGTTAGTTGCAAAAATTTTGGAGGAGTCTTCTTAATTCAATTTTGAATAGAAAATATTCTCATTATCTCATTGCGTATACAAAGGTGTTCGGTATTCGTATATTCGCGCCATTCGCACTCTGGCTAGTTTTACTTCAACCCCCTTCCCTCCTTCCTCTCACCCTACACAATCAAATCCACGGATCATGGTCTAAGGTTGTCGTTCGTTTTCGTTGTCGTCGTCGATAGCGCGAAGTGCGTATAGTGCGGATTACAAGTTGTAGTCAGTAGTGTTCGTCATTAAATCTAGTTTTAGTGAATCATCAATCAAGACCATTTCATGCCGTACCAGGAACAAGCAGGAAGGACCACGCCGGTAAGTTTCGACATCCCGTCTATCTCCTATTCCTCATTTCGAATTATACAGTCCACTTCGTACAGTATCGTTCCTTTACCCCTTTATAACCCCCCATACCTTTAATTCCCGTATATTCCATTCATCCACCCCCACGTACGCGGCGATTCGCGTCGCGTACAAACGATATTGCTTTAAAAATTCCAATAAAAAAATATACATACCTCATTAGTGACATCTGTTATTGATTAAGGGAATGAAAAAGATTTGGATGCCGGTGGCGCTAAATTATAATTACAACACACATGTGAAACGGGTTGTAAAACTTAAATATATATACAACTTCCAAAAATTTCGTCTCTACTAGACATCTATAAAATATCTTGATATTCTTTATACTTGGGTGAAATATTTTTTCTCTTCAGCTCTGCATACCATCACCACACTTCTTCAAGTTTGTGTTTACTGGGGTATTATGCCGTGTTGTTACGACCTTTCGGGCCGACGTTTCGGATCCCATTGCAGGGTCCATCATCAGGGCTGATGTGTTGTCTTGAATGTTGGTGTTGTGGTTAAGTATCGGCTTGCAATACCGTGCCGAAGTCATGATGTGTTTGTATTGTGTTGTATGTATGATTCATCTGTTGTCTGATCACTATCTCTGCGGAGTCTGCGACGAGAATGACGTTGAAGCGCTGGATACCAAAATGTTTTTAATTTGAGACCATCATCTCTATTAATGTTTATCGGATGCTTGTAGATTTCTAGTGCTTCCTTGATCAGACGCGCATGGTGACTCTTAGGCTTTCCAAGGATTTTCGGTTCGAATGCAAAATGATGGCCGGTATCCAGAAAATGCTCAGCCAGTGCTGATTTTTCTGGATGACCGAGTTTGCATGCCCGTTTGTGCTCGTTGACCCTTTTGGAAATGGTACGCGCCGTTTGCCCCACGTATACTTTATCGCAGTCTTGACAATCGAGTCTATACACACCGTCTGTTTCTAAGCGATCTCGATCCTTCGCTGATCTCAGCATATCCTTAATTTTGAAGTTGGTACCAAAAACTGTCTTAATGTCTCTTTTCTTGAGAGCTCTGGCAATTCTGTCTGTAACGCTTTGACAAAAGGCAGAAGGGCGATGCCTTTGCACTCAGGTTCTGTATGTTTTTCAGGGCGAACAGACCTCGTACTTATGACGCGTTGTATCTGTCGCTTCTGGTAACCATTGCCTATTCTGGCAATGGCGTATTGGATTATTTTAGAAAGTTAATTAGAAATTTGCAATTAACGTCGCGAGCTAAAAATATATCTGGAAATTCCATACAGAATAAGCTGTCCATTTTATATGATAATAGATTTTTCACTTTATAAATAAGATATGTTCGTATATTTGGACTTAATGGAAAGCGCGAGAAGAAAAGTGAGGAACGATTTACTTTTTTTTAAAGATTAATATTACTTTTGAAGTTTTTGTGTAGCCACCAACTTCCAATGCATTTGGAAACTAATT
>JADDOH010017695.1:0-27096 GCA_016648135.1 Agrypnia vestita
ATAATAATGCAATGCCTAAGCAGATGATGAATTGATAACACTTTGATATAGTTAAATTATTAATATTTGAGAGTTAAGGTTGTTATTACGGTCGTTAGACATATTTAACTGTAAATAGTTGCCGATATTTTATACGAACCGTATGTTTTTCCGAGAAACGATTCTCAACGTTTCGTTGAATGCTTTATTTTACGTTATTATATATTATACGTTATTCAACGTCATCAGGAGGATGACCTTTACCCGCGTAGGTAGAGGGCGGACTGATTACTGCTTTCGGGGGCGCAAATTATATGCACTTTGTTGTGGATATATATCTGCAATAGAGGTCGCCAGTGTGCAATATGTACTAGTTACGTCGGCGGACTTTACTGCGACGTCTCTCAAGGGTTGAATCAATGTCGTAAGAACAGGGCGCCAAATACTTGATAATACTTGATAGGTTATAACTGTCATCTCTATTGAAATTGAAATGTTTGTATATTTCAATGGACTCTCTCACTAATCTGGGTATAAGGTGCGGTTCTGTTGATAAGATTTTTGTCTTGTCAAATCTGATGAAATAACAGAGATTTCCTTTGGATGCATGTTCGCAGATTGCCGATATATTGGAGTTGTTGTTTTTAACATTCAACGAAACGTCGAGAATCATTTCTCGGAAAAACATTCGTTTCGTATAAAATATCCGTAACTATTTATTAATATTTATTTTTGAAGTGGTACAAATGTAACTATTGGTTTGTGATAGCTAAAATAAGAGGTACATGTTTTAGAATCGACGTCATACGATGATTCTAAGACATATAGCACAGCAGAATTGAAGACGTATGATGCGACGAATCAAAAATCGTGTACATTTTCAAAAAAGTGCCTACTCACTTTAATGTTTTCCGGCAAAGTTCGGTAAGTTTCAGAACTATACAACTTTGACAGCTGCATTGAATGTCGAAAGAATAAATTTGTTTTTTGTTTTGAAAGCAAATATCAGGCAATTACGTCAAATTTACAATGAGTAGTTTCTCAAATATCACTTTTTTGTGTATGGTGACGAACAAAAACTAGTTTCTAAAAAAAACTAACCCATAAAAACAAAGTTTTTATTATACTACCTTTCTCATTTACTAGTTGAAATAGGTTTGGCGCTTACCACACGCGTTGGGCTTGAGTCGGGCGACGCTACGAAAGGGAGTAATGAAAAATTTCGAAAAACCCAAAATTAATTTTTGATAATTGATGATAATTGTGATCATTAATTTTTTGAAACGAAAATGTATTAGATCATCTTTATCATCGCCACGAGTCTGCCTGCAAAGTTTCAGCTCGAATGGATCTCGGGAAAAGGGTTAAAAATCGATCCAAAAAAATTTCGTCAGACAAGCAAGCAGACGCTACGAGTTAAAAGAAAGGGAGTAGAAATACCAACATGAAATACAGAAATCTCTACGAGAAGCCTCTCTTTTTGCATTTCGATTAGATACAGAGCTAAAATCGTAATACAATAAAATGTTATAATTTTTAATTCAATAACCAATCATTTTTCGATTTAAGCATCTTTTTGATTGGTACTCGATTCAAGCTGGTCCAAAATATAACTATACCTATAAAACTCAAAGTCTGTCTGTCTGTTCTCTATACAAATCTACACCGTTTGTCCGATCTGACCCAAATTTTGTACTTTATTCTTTAGCACCCGGCGGGTAACATATTGGGCGACATTTCACCCATTCCCCTTTACCCCTCCCCCTCTCATTGATATATTTTCCATGCAAATCTGTACCTGATTTTTTTGACTGATGTGACTCAAATTTTGCATGCTTATTCCTTAAGAGCCGGCGGATGACAACATAAGTGATTTCTTTCCTTTCCCCTTTCCCCTTTACCCCTCCCCCTCCCCTGATATATTTTCCATGCAAATCTGTACCGTTTGACCGATCTAACCCATATTTCGCACTTCTACGACCCAGCGGGTAACACATGCGATATTTCCCCTCTCCCCCTTACTACACCATTACCCAAATATATTTTCTGTACAAATCTACCGATTAACTAATCTGATCCAAATTTTACACAATATTTGGGACCCTGTGGGAGACTTAGATGACTTTTCCACCTCTCTCTTTACCCCACCTCCTCCCCTGATATATTTTCAATGCAAATCTGTACTGTTCCAACAAATTTTGCACAAATGTTCTTTAGGACTTGGCGGTAAACATGGGCCACGTTTCCCCCTTTGGATATCTCATTCATCCCAGACTATATTAAATGGGAACATCATTTTTTTGGAAGCTTTTTTACCAAATCAATGGAACCTTGTTTCCCCTCACAAATTTATTTTTAATTAAAATCTTATCCCCTGCAACGCCGGGTACGAACAGTTAGTCATTTATATTACTGGAACACTAATTTCAACTTAATAAAATATTGACATTTAATTGTCACAAAAATTTAAAATTGAAATTGAACTTTCAAAAACATTTTTCAGCGCATTTCCCTCCAACTTCCTCAAACAAAAATATTGTAATTAGGTAGGAACAACATCAATATGTTGAGATATGTAGAAACTTTATCAGCTGTGTCCACAAGATTGCAAAGTGGAAGTAAATATGCAGCTTATTAAATATTTATTTTTCAGTAACAAAAGGCTCATTTATTAATTAAAAGGCAGTCACTTTATCGCTGGCACAATTTGTTACGGAAATATAGCATTTTATATTCCAACCAGATGTAACCCGTCAAAAATGACGGAACATTGGTTCGCGTCTTTGCTAAGCTCTAGTGTATATTTGTAGTATATTTTTGACGGTAGCAACATGCGTTAAGCGGCCGATTTTATTTGCTGGCCCGGAGTTCAAGCCTAATCCTCCGGTGGTTTAATTTGTTTTTTTAGCCGTGGATTCGCACGAATTTACGGAAGTTACACGAAGTTACGGACAGACAGACAGACAGACAGACAGACAAACAACGAAATGATCATGTTTAATGAAAAACAGGTAAAATCTTATTTGTTTGCGCAGTCATAAGAAACATGTCTTGACCGCTGTTATAGTGTCTCATTACCAGAAAAAAGATTTAGACTTTTTTCCTTTAAAATTTGAAGCGAAAATATTCTTTGCACTTTAGGTGAAATGTCGACAGTTACGGAGATAAGCAACATTAAAGTTGACTTTTTTTTTAAATTTTATTTCAATCGGTACAGTAACTTATACGGAATATTGAAAATTCTTTCTCTAATATAAATCAAATAAAATGACAAAAATCTTACAAAAACGCATTTGTATTTCTGCAAGGTTTAAATAATTTTATTAGACTTGTATCAAAGCGAATATTTTTTTGCCGCCTTCGGGTTTGCTGGCCTGGGGTTCGAGCCCCATCTCCGGCAGTTTAATTTGTTTTTTTCAGGCACTAAATTACTGACCTTACTCGGGACAGAAAGATAAACGGATGGATGGACGAACAGACGGACGGACAGACAGACATACATACGAAAACGAAATTATTATATTTAGATATGTATATGTCTTAGAAAGATAGACATATTTTTTTTGTTTATTTAATTTATGGTACAATTACAGTTCTTATATATAACATATCAGATTAAACTTTTTTTTTAAATACTTGGTAGTCATGTAAACCTCATCAGTGAAGAGAAGCTCTTGAGTCTGATGAGGGAGCAACAGTTCTTATTCCTTGTTATAATATATAGGTACATAGTGTATACAAGTTATTTATTAATACAGTAAAAAGGTAAATTGTTAATGAAAGTATAGGAGTTATTTTGAAAAAAGCTATAGGTTTAAATGATTTATGAATTTAAGTTTGATTTTAGGAAAATTTTAATTTTTTTGATTTGCTCTGAGAGGTTACTGATGCATCGTATCTCGATAAGTTATTATAGTAATTAATGGCTTTATAAATATAGTGATGCTGCATTTTGGTTGTTTTACATTTAGGCATTATGAATTGGTTTCCATTTCACATAAGTTTGAAATATTCCTGGTTTTCTGTAAGGTTTCTTTCTTTACATATTTTTAATATGGAAACTTGCTTGAAAATATCATCTACGTTTGGTACTGGAAACGATTTAAAGAGCCAAATATGCCAAATAAACTTTTCGCGTGCATAATTCTCGTCACGTACATTTTGTTTTTGGATATTATAACGATATTATTATCCTGAGAATAAAATGGATCGATACGTTTAGATAAAAAATGTAATAGATTGCAAATTTTCTGTCTGATTTCATAACCACTTGCTCCGTTGTCGCTGCTGTCCAAACTAATTCACAGTCCCCCCCCTATCGACCGGCTCGAAACTTGTTTCGAAAACAAATAAATTAATATAAACGAGTCTAATATAAGTTACGTAAACGAATGGGATAAATTAATAAATTGTTGATCCAAGTATAATTCTCGGCGCGGTGTCAGAACCTGTCCGATATTATCGGCGACGTACCCACGAGCAGCCGTGGCCGAGCGGTTAAGGCGTCTGACTAGAAATCAGATTCCCTCTGGGAGCGTAGGTTCGAATCCTACCGGCTGCGATCGCTTTTTTTTAATTTTATTTCTTATTATTGTAAAAAGATGTTTCTGTTGAATTTTTTTTACCTCACCAATACCACTCAATTAAATTAACATTGAAAAAAATTACAAATTCAACAGAATAGAGCAATGAAGATAATTCTAGAGAGAAATATATATTCCAAAATTAAAAATATGTTCTCAAAATATATAAAAATAGATTTGAATTGGATTAATATAAAACAAGGATTAAAATTAAATACAATGATACTCATTCACAAAATACTAAACGACAAAATATTTTAAAAATATAACACAGAGATAAGAAATAGAAAAAAGACAAACACACAAAACTGTTTATACTACAAGGGAATAAATGAGTACAATAGCCTGTCAGAAGGTGTGAGGAAGCTAAGCAGAATCAACATCTTCAAACAAGAATGTAAACGGCAGAAAACAATGGAAAATGTTTGAAGAGAAATATTATTTAATAAGTGTACATATATATAATGTTTTTTAATAAAAGATAATGATAAAGAATGTATTATTAACTAAATAAAGATATATAAATAATAAAAAAAATATATTAAATGTGTGCGAGTACATTGTACGAGTAGGTATATTAAATATATACAGCAACGGTTTTCAATGCTATGCCCTCTGACTTGTTTGGGTTGGATTCATATGCAAAGGTAAAAGTGGCAAGCAGGGAGTTTATTATGAACAATAGTGAACTGTCGGCGTGCTAACTATTTTTATGTAATTTTATAAATTCTTATGTAAGCCAGAACTGTTATTAAATATATTTAATACATTTACATATACTAATATATATATATCATAGCTATCATGGTATCATATATTATGATCTATATAGATATACATAATCTATATCTCTACTATGTATATATATTCTATCATCTCTCTCTATATCTCTCTCTCCTCGCTAAATGTAGTAAATGTATATTCATTAGTAATGGAAGAAACCTGATAACTAACTCATAGTTAGCCTTTTGTTCAATTTAACTTTCACAAAAGATTTGGTAACACTCACTTTAGACCCCGCCACTCTCACTCCCTCTCCCTCGTAGATTCCTGATCGTTCTGTAGGCAAGTGTATGCGTAGTCTTTGACAACATTTATATATTGGTGAAAGGTTAACAATACTATGGTTGTGGCCTATATGATATTAAAAATACTGTTCTGTTCGCAACAACGATGGATACAAAAATACGTCTTGAATAAAATAAAAGACTAAAAACAAATCTCAATATTTCCCAGCCAATCGTCTTATTTTGTGATTTTATCTCATACATCGGGAAAAAAACACGTCTCCCGAAAAATGGAGATTCTTCGAAACGCCAAGCTGATGCGATAACACCGTCCCATCACGCAATGATATGCATTGCTGGAAAATTGAATTTCTCGGGAAATATCTCCGGGAAATTCCCCGCCGGAGAATATGAGGTACAGCAGCTTCCGGGCTCCAAGGTGGCTCCAGGGGGGTCCTGGGGGGTCCAGGGTAGCTCCAGCTGATAGCTCCTGGCCATCTGCTGAGGAGGAGGCTGCCGGACCGTGAACCGGAAAAGTCAAACATTGAAAATGGATCGGATGGAAAAGTTACATATTTAAGGTATTTTTAAATTTATTCATTTTAATATCGGTTATGTTCCTCTTAAAATCCTCTCGAGGATGGTTTCGTAATAAATAGAATTCAGCATCGTGGTTTACACATTTAAATTCTTTGTAAATATATCTATTCGCAGATGTAATACTATGAGCAGCATTCTTTTGTTTGATAAATAGCATTATGAAAAATAGTTTTAACGTTTGTAATTTTTCGATTTCAATATTAATTCAAAACTCGGCAAGCACATGCAGTGAGGTTGAAAAGTTATTCTGAAAAAAATTTACGTAATGTATTTTATGTCTTTAAAGTTATATTTATCTCTAAAATATATAAGGATCTATTCCTTATGATGTATGGTAGAAAATGGCTCACCAAATTTCGGTTTCAAAACTGATTAATGTGCTAATGTTCGCCAGTTCTAGAATCTGCATCAATATTATGTGATTACTAGCACTTTTTTATTTTTATGAAAATTTACAGTTTGTTTATTTATACTCGTACGGATTGAAAAGTTATAAAATTTATCAAATTAATTTTTCTGTTTTTATAAAATTACGGCGGATAGCTATCACTTAATCTTCAAGTTTGTGTTTAATGGGGTATTATGCCGTGTTGTTACGACCTTTCGGGCCGACGTTTCGGATCCTATTGCAGGGTTCATCACCAGGGCTGATGTGATGGACCCTGCAATGGGATCCGAAACGTCGGCCCGAAAGGTCGTAACAACACGGCATAATACCCCACTAAACACAAACTTGAAGATTCTGAGTCGCCGTGAAAACCTAAGAACATTCTTTGCTATCACTTAAGAATGATAAATGGTGTTATCCCAAGAAACAGCGCACAGGCGAGAGCTGCAGACTTGCAGACGGTAAGGCGACGATATGTATTTATTCCCTTTTTGGCCAACGCCCATATCAGACGCGTTTCTTCAGCATCCAATATCCAACAATCAATTGACCAACTTATGCACTGACCATCTTGGTAATATTATTTGAAAGTACATAAGTATCTGTCTTACTTATAGTCTTTCTGAAGGTCTGGCGTTACCTGCCAGATTCTATTCAAAGGTTTATGAGAAACGTTGTTTTAAAAATAGGGTCACTTCTAACAGTCAACTATTAACCTTTGTTTTAGACAGATTTAGACAACATTTTATAGTGTTTACAAAAATTTATAACTACGTTTCATTGTTGCTGAGGGACTTGGCAGCAAAGTAAACACTACATTAATTTGATGCCCTGCCTGCTACACTAGTATTTTACTGTATTATAGCAGACAGTGCTCTTTCAGTAAGTACAGTATATGTGCAAGAATATTTATTATTTATATAAAGCAGTTATTATATGAATAAATCTTAGTGCCAATAAAAAATAAGTAATGATAATAAATCATCAACAATTTTAATAAAAGTGTTAATTCTATAATAAAGACATTAAAAAATGGTGTAAAATGGATAAAGTGAATCAAATAAAATATATAAAAGTAGTTGAAAATATAAAAATATGTATTCATGTAGGTAGAAGTATATTTCAAATTTTCATTATATCTTGGCTCTTAAAAGGTTTTGTGCATGCTTTCTTCACTTTTCATGCAGCCAGAATTTCACTTTTGAAGAAAAATATGCGAGACTATGGCTACAAGTTTTTAGTTTTCTGTTTAGGATGTTAACTAAGTCTGTCAGCAATAGAAACATCCGTTAACTCTATTTTTTCCATGTTGTTTTGAAGAATTCACAACATTTCATTAAAATTATTTTTTTGTAAGCAAAATTAAAGTTTTTCATATAAACTCAACATTTGTTCTTGACAAACATATCTAGGTTCCCGGAAAACATTTTTAAATTTCTCGGCAGGGAATTGAGAAAATCGGTATCGAAAGCATAAAAAACGTCGGGTTCACAATCGCCGACATACTGCAGCCATTGTATCGAACGTTTGGCAGCTCCGTATCGGCCGTAACGCCTAATGGCGGGAGGAATCGCAGCTTTGGAACAACAACTAGCTTTAAAAAGAAACATTCCGCGAGATTCACGAGAAGCCGTTTCCGAGGAAGACATTCAGCACAAATGGCTTTGGAAACGCTCCTCAAGTGCTCGTGTTATTGGGTTACTTACCATCGGAAACATGCACAGGGATATCTTCGTTTGCATTGAAAAAATGTCTGACTTCTGCTAAATCGACTGCCACATTTCTTCTTTATTTTTTATATTCATTTTCTTTTTCTCTTTAGATCTTGACTTCTATCTAAGAAGACCACCATAATTACGTTATAAAGTATTCTTCCTCACAACAAATCTTCAAGAAATCTGAATCATTTTATTTGGGTAGCAGTACGATACGAACATTAATTTAATATGTAGTCCTACCTGCTACCTTCTTATATTTAACGGCAGCCAGGTTATTTTTTAATTTTATCGATTTTTCAACAGCCGATATTTTGTTTCAGTTTATATAAGTGATATCACGATTAAGTTGCTTGTGATGGCGTGTTGCCATCCCTAATTCATCTGGCAGTGATTCAGTGCTATGGAATCCTGAACTGTCTGGGAGGGTCTGTTTCTGTTCACGAGATTTACTGCTCTTTGAAGAAAATACTATTTAACGCTAACAAATGCCATACAAAAAGAGAGGTTGACAGTCGCATCCACCAAGTATAACTTGTGTTTAACAAAAAATTGAAGATTTTCGAATCCAATAATATAGACCTAAAGCTCCGCAAGCAATTAATAAAAACTTATGCGTGGAGTATTTTCGAGAAAAAACGATTAGAAGCTTTCGAGTTGTGGACCTACAGACGTGCCCTAAGAATTTCCTGGAGAGACCACATTACGAATGAAGAGGTTCTCAGCAGGATCGATGAAACCAGGCACATGATGAATACCATCTCGAAAAGGCGTGCAAAATGGATGGGGCATATTTTACGCCATGAAAATCTACTCAAAACTATACTGGAGGAAATGGTAGAGGGAAAGATTGCCAGACGGCGCCCTCGCTGTGAATATCTTGAGCAAGTGTGCCAAGATATGAATTGTGCCTCCTACACAGAGCTGAAGAGGATCGCCGGAGACCGAGCAGGATGGAGAAGGAGATGTGCTTTGCTGGAAACCAATCCCAAGGATTGAAACCCAGGAAGGAAGGGTTTGCTTAGCGTTTGAGTTTGAGTAGCTTGTTGGTCTTGTGGTTAGGACACTCGCCTCGTGATCCAATGGTCGCGGGTTCGAATCTCAGCCCAGACTAGGAAGTTAGTCCTATTTTCATAGCACAAGCGTTTAGCTTAGTTTGAAAATAGTAAGAATATTGATGTGACACGCCTACCTTCCGGCGTTGAACTCTCTATTTACGCCTACTAATAAAAAAAAAAAAAAAAAAAAAAAAAAAAAAAAAAAAAAAAAAAAAAAAAAAAAAAAGGATGCCAGAAGATTCGGCGTATAACCTGGAATCGAAGTTGCTCACGTGAATTTCTGATTTATGTCCTTTGTATAATTTTGTAAGAATTTCATTTAATAGAATTGCTACCCATTTAGATCAAAGAACAATAATTTTTCATTTCACAACTAATAAACACATTTACAAGGGAGACGAAGAAGAGTTTGGGCATGCAATTCTTATCTTACCTTTACTGACCCTGAATACTCATGTTCTTCAGCTGTAAGGGCCGGCGAGGAGATTCGCTCGAGTCCACCCTTTGCAATTCATGTTATACACTGAACACAAACCATGTGCTGAGATTGGAGATAGTCCATCGCTACACATCTCATGGTGGCAGCCCTTCTGATGTCTACGAGTACACATTGTGTAAAAAAATGAAAATGAAAATGAATTATGTCTTCAATAACAGCAAAATAGATTTGTCGTAATATTATTTTATAAAAATATAACAAGATAATTAATAACATCAATAATATTAGTTGTGTAATATAAAAGCAACAGCAGCAAGATAAAATAAAAAGAAAAAATTGAAAGCAATTATCGAGGATTACTAATCTATTATGTAGGTACTGAATTCAAATTTTTTTAGAAAATATAGCCTATATAAATTTATAGGAAACATGATATTGGAAGCAATACGCACCCCGATTAAATTTAGAATTCAATACATTTTAAATTAGTATTCCTCGGTGTCGGAATTAATAACATTTTTTTAATTTTTTGGACTTGGTTGCTTTTGCTTTTATACCTTCACATTAACAATATAAAGAAATAACTATGTATAAAATCACAATTTATTGAATATTTACTACAGAGTTAAATTAAAATTATAAAAAGTGTTAATAACAAATTAAATATTATAAATAAGCAAATCATTTTCGCAATAGTTACATTTTCAATTTGTTTTTACATTAGTTTCAAACTAGTTATTCAACATCCATATATTTATTTTTTTGTTTTTGTTACTATATGTATACTTGCAATTTTAATCTTTAGTATACCATTTCCCCCAAACATGTCGATTATTCAATAAATAGTGGTTTAATACAAGTGTTTTATTTTTATTAATGATATAAAAATGCCTTACACGTTATATTATAGAAATAGCTAATAGCAATCCTCCATTTGCCCGAGAACATTTAAAAAGCAATAGATTTAATAGTCCTTACCATTCGCCACCTGGTTGACAGATTTTTTTGTAGCATGACTTGCATTTGCCAATCATTCATTTTTGATGAAGCTTCCAAGTGACGTACTTGTGTATATAAAAGTCGCATTAGTTGTCGTCTAGTCTTGGACGAAATTGCGTCGGAAGAGCCATCAAGAGCACCGCAAAAAATGAAGGGGCGGCGCTGGAGCCAGAATTTATCTCCTCCGCCCCCCCTCCCCCGCGGGCAGCAACCCCCATCGACGGTGAATAATCACCGCGCGCCAGCCTCTTCCCTGTCAGGGCCAATCAGGACCGCCGGGTCCCGGGTCCGGATGAGGCTTTTTAAATTACGAAACAAGTCGTTCCCAATTGGTGAAGCATGTTTGTGCGAATTTGCAGTCAAATCTATCACGATGAGGGAAATCATTGCGGTGTACTCGCAGCGATGGTCCAAAGCGGACAGAGGTCATTTCATTCTAATCTACTAGTAAAAATATATTAGTTCATTTATATTCCCGTGTATTTGTCACCCAATCATTCTGCATAAGTCTGAGACATGGAGACTGAACAAGACTGAAAAAATACACAATAAACAGCTCGATTTTGTAAGCACTTTTAGTAGCATCTATCTTCCGCAATACATTTGCGCTTACATTTGGTGCAACGTGAAATTTTAAGGAAATAGGAAATTTTTAGAAAGTTTTAACGAAATCTTTAGGAAAAAGGAAATTTTTAGAAAAAAAGGAAATTTTTAGAAAAAAGCAAATTTTTAAGAAGTTTTTTTGGATAATTGTAGAAAATAGGAAATTTTTAGGAAGTTTTTAGGTAATAGGAAATTTTTAGGATATTATAAAATTTTAGGAAATTTTTAGGAAAACAAATATTTTCAGAATGTTTTTAGAGAATAGGAAATTTTTAGGGCGTTTTTAGGAAATAGTTATTTTTTAGGAAACAGGTAATTTTTCGGAAATAGGAAATTTTTAGGATGTTTTTAAGAAATAGGAAATTTTTAGGAAAAAGGAAATTTTAAGAATTTTTTTAGAAAGATTTTAGGAAATTTTTAGGAAATTTATAGGAAAAATTCTATTTTAAGGAAGTAGGAAAATTTATTAAAAGTAAATTTTCAGGAAAACTGAAATTATTAGAAAAAAGAAATTTTAAGAAAACAGGAAATTTAAAAAAAAAAATTATAAATTTTTAGGAATCTTAGGAAGTTTTAAAGAAATAGGAAGTTTTTAGGAAATTTTAAGTATTTTTTATGGAATTCTCTTATTTTCAAATGTTTGCGATCTTATTGTTGCCATAGACATATTAAGAAGGATTCTTTTCTTGTAGAAGTACAGAATCCTACCATAATCAGAATCTTACCATCTCGCTACAATTTGTTAATACTTATGGATGTGAATACCTATTGTGTGAATATCTTTTTAAGTTAATAATCTAATTTGTTGTAAATATCAAGAAACTTTGTTCTTAAAGTACAACATTGCAAGAAAATATTTTATATTTTTATTTAATTACTCTACATATCCGTTAAAGAAAAATAACATTTTTATTTTACTGCACATATTTTAAAGCAAGCTTTAATTTTTACCTAAAAAATATCCCGGGATTGTAGAGTCAAACACATTTCAATAATACTTAACTTTGATGCCATAACCGCACACGCTGTGTAACTGACAGCACACGATGTTTGTTTTGCTAGAGCCCAGCTGTCAATACACTATTTTTGTTTGTGCCCAGCTACACGGACATTTTTTGTTTGTTTTGATATGCTGCGCCACACGGACAGCCCTCTTTTGTTTTTTGCCGCTGTGCTCCAAGAATGAAAAAAGAGATATACAATACTCGTACAAGCTTACCAAAAGTCAAAATCGCTTTTTTCGCTTGCATCACTATCGATGACTGTGGCATGTCTCGTCAATAGACTCGGTCAACCTTGGAATCCACGGACTCTTTACTTGTGCGATAATTTTATATGTAAAAATTTATTGAAAAATCACGGGATATAATCTTAATATAATAATTTCGTTGTCTGATTGTCAGTCGGTTCGTACTATCCGTAACTTGCTGGAACTTGCGTAACTACTTTAGATGATTAGAGTGTGGCACGCAATCAGCGCGCGGCTCAACACGCAAGAGTCGTTATTAGTTAATTATTATTACGTTCCACAATTTTAACGTTTACGGGAAGTAATAATTAATAACAACCCTTGAGTGTAACCCGAGCGGCGCGGCCTCATTGACGTGTCACGCGCGGGCGCCCGGGACTACTTGTTTGTTGTGTTGTTGTTGTAATTCCGCCCTTATTCCAGCGAGGTACGGACAGACGGACGGACGTTCAAAATAAATATAGTTGATTGTATAACGTGTTAATTTTGTTGACTTTTATTTTATTTTATTATATTCTAAAATAGTATATTCTGTGTATTCCGTACCACATCACTCTCCTCATTGTCTATCTGCCGGGGTCATTAATGAATTGTGATAATGTGTAAATTTAAAAATATATATATTTGGGATAAATAAAGGGTGTGTCTTAGCTTGTAGCAAAAACTTCGGAGAAGTCTTTTTCATTCGATTAATAATTCGAATAAAAAATATTCCCAACACATGGGATGAAATGTCGTTGGTTACGGAATTAAGCAACATCAATGTTGCATTTTTTTCAATATATCTGGATCATTCTTTGTAAAGCGTAAGTCAACATGAAAGTAATTTATATTGAATATTAAAAATTCATTCCCTTTGATAAACATCAAATAAAATGATTAAAACCTTGCAGATATTTTAAAAATATATTTTAAAATTTTTTTTTTCATTTTATTTAACTTGTTTTAAAGCGAATGAATTTTACATTTTCCATATATGTAAGTATAATATTAATATTTCCATAGAAATTAGACAATTTTCACGACACTTGATTTCATTTTACTCATTTGTGAATAATGTAATTGTTGAGTGAAATCTTTCTCTGTTCCAATTTTCCACATCTTCAATCGTACCCCATAAAATACAAATATTTTTTTCGTCTTGAAATGACTTAAATATTAAATGATGTCCTAACAAAATTTCTCCACATTAAATAATATCTAAATTTTAAAATAATTTGTACGACTCGATTCATGACATACGATCTGGTTATTTTTTGAAACTGGCAATGGAAAAGTGCGCACTGCGTACGGCGTTTTTTAAGCAATTATAAATTAGTTTATTTCATTCTTTTGACATCTCAAAAAAATGCTGTGTTATTTTCAAACCACAACAGATCAATCAATGTATATTATAGATGTCTCACAAAGACGAAACTGTATTTTTATGGGAAATTAGGTATAGAAGTCTTTAGGTATACATAAGGCTTACGACCTATCGTAAGGCTGGCTTAAGTAATCACTTTACACATTTTACACAATGTAACGTTCGCCATTTCCACCCATGATAGAATACCATGTCTACTAATTTTTGGAAGTTGTATATATATAAATTTTATGCCACGTTTCACATGTGCCTTGTAACAATTCTTAGCGCGGGCGGCACTAAAGCTTTTTCATTCCCCTTAAATGACCACAGATGTCACTAATAAGACATCTATATTGATATTTTGGAGTTCCGAAAAATTTAAACATAGGTACTCAAAATATTTTGAATGAAAATACTGGTAAAAAGGAGTTTAATAAAAATTGAAATAATATTTCTGGCGTATACTAGTGTAATGCTAGTAATAAGGATAAATTTCATTACACAGATAAAGTATATTGCTAACAAAAACTCCAAAATCAATATAGATCTCTCATTAGTGACGTCTGTCTGTGGTCATTTAAGAGGAATTAAAAATCTTTGGTACCGGCCGCGCTAAGGATTTTTACAACTCATATGTAAAGGTGGCGTATAATTTAAATATAAACAACTTCCAAAAATTAGTTGAATGGTATTCTATCATGACATGGGTGGAAATGGCGAACGTTACATTATGTAAAGTGATGTACACCCAAAGACTTCGGTACCTACTTTACCATAAAAATATAATTTCGTCTCTGTGAGACATCTATAATATATTGATGAATTATAATTTAGTTTATTTCATTCTTTTGACATCTCTATTACCTGTCAAAAAATGCTGTGTCATTTTCAAACCACAACAGATCAGCGGTTCCCAGTGTTGTGTGTGAATGCAGCAGTTTTCTAAAAATATTCCCCGATCCGGGAACACTTCGGGAACAGACCGTCGAATAAAAATAATGGCAGCGGTAAAACCAGAATACATTTAGAATAACAATAAATATTCCCTCAACACAGCGGGGAAGTCGGGGCGCTTCAGATCGCCGACTCGGGGAGGTTTTACGGAGAGCCGAG
This sequence comes from Agrypnia vestita, assembly GCA_016648135.1. Taxonomy (NCBI): domain Eukaryota; kingdom Metazoa; phylum Arthropoda; class Insecta; order Trichoptera; family Phryganeidae; genus Agrypnia; species Agrypnia vestita. The sequence goes on from JADDOH010017695.1 coordinate 15,082, forward strand.
CCCCCAAAGCCCTCTACACCACTCCTCCACGTACTCCAAGTATATTTGCGTCAAACAATAGGAACACATTTTTTTTATTCTCAAATGGCTAAATTATTCTGAAAAGAGTTGTACATTTTTCTGGTATTATTATGATTTTGTGGCGAGCGCCAGCACTGGAAACCTTGTACGAAAACAAGTCTGGCGTAAAAGAGGGCTATCATGCAAAATTAATGTTTGAAGGAGATATTATGGTGGTGCAATTAAAGAGTGCTTCGTGTTCGCATCCATGTTGATTTCTTACCGGAGATATGCTCCGGTATCAAGTGAAGCTGCAGTAAAATAACAGAGTACAGAACAACCATCCGCCTAGTCCAATAATTCATATTTTTTGATAGATACAATGTGATGTTGTGTTCTAGCTCTATATCCTCTGATGCAATTCGATAAGATCGTTGAAAATCCATTATCATGATTTTCAGTGTCATTTCCCTAAACTTTTAATCTGTTTGTTTGACCCGAATCGAGCAAAATTACCATTACAGCACAACACTACTTGACCCACCCGCCTGAATTATTTTGTTGTCACGGTACTTTTTCAACGCGAATTGGGTCAAGTATGCACAACACCGAATTTGTTTTGCGCCAGTGTGAATTATTTTTCAACAGAAGTAGCAATGTACCCACTGATAAATTGTTTCTGTGCGATATGAAAGTACCTTTATATTGTCGAGGGACGTAGCTCTGGGAGGCAAATGAAAACACTAGAAATTAATTACCGATTTTAACAAATTCACAAAGTCACTGGACACGAATTTGTTTAAATACTATTCTTTCACTCACAATATTTCTTAATTAATCACTCGTCTGTGAAATATTTTTTATCGCTTGCTAGAATACTCTGTTCAATTATCACACATAAGTAGGTATTTCGCTTAATATTTTGGTCGGTTATCCATGACTAGCCACACTGTGACTTTTCTTTCCGTTTCTAATTTCGCGCCGGTAGAAACGTCAAAAAAAAACTGAAGGGCTGCCTTTTTATACGAAACACGTTGGTTATTCGAACCTCCGAGACCACTCTATACTTTTCTAGTGTTTAGTGAATGTTCTCGTCGCGTCCAGACTGCACCAGATTCCTCCCAAATATTGTGGACAATTACAGAGTGCTGTAGGGTAACGACGAGAGGTTTCTATAGTTTTGTTATCTTCGATATGCAATATTACGAGGGATTGTAATATTTTGTGATGATGTTTGCAGAAATCAGGATCGTTGAGTGTTTTGTTGTACAGTTCGTTTATTCGGAAATTTATGGATTTTTTTCCTTCGCAATATGATACTAACCGTCGCGAAAATCACTTGTCAATCTGACTGTATTTTATTGATGGTTATTAATCCCTTGACGGCTCTTTTATCGTCCAGCAAATAATTTTTAGTGTTCTGTCAAGTTCAATCACACTATACATTGTTTTTCAAGATTTTATCAATGCAATTTCATAAATTATTAATAAAGTGATATTCTATATATCTGTGGCATGAGTTATTTAAAATAATATCTTTTTTTTAATTACTATATATTATACAATACGTAACGAGTTGATTTAACTAAAAAGTTTTTTTAATAAAATAAATATATGTTAATTATATTTGAATTTTAAATATTCGATATAAGTTTACTTCATGACAGTCCAACGGTTAATAGATAACAAAACTTTGAAAATTCACTTTTTTCATTAGCTTAACGACATCTTCAATTCATAATGTAGGAAGAAATCTATCTAAAAATAGTACTGAGAACTTTCTCTGTTAAACACCATAAACAAATGTAATTCTTGGAATGTTTTACATAAATCTGCGATTCAAAAGAGCTTCATAATTTAATTCATTTATGAATTTGAATTCTATTGTTTTTATCCAGTGAGATAAATATTCTAACAAATATTTAAAATATTGAATGCCAGCATTTTTTATTAACATAATATACCATATAAATGAAAATTGTATCCAAATTTCGACCGAAGAAAATATGTTGACGTACTGTCCCACTATTTAAACAAGTGTTCTTTCAAAATACACAAGGCAAAAGAAACGTTTCAGTAGCATAAATATTTCCATCCTACCAGGTCATGGGCAGCCGTGGCCGAGCGGTTAAGGCGTCTGACTAGAAATCAGATTCCCTCTGGGAGCGTAGGTTCGAATCCTACCGGCTGCGACATTTTTTTTTTGAACCCTTGTATTAATAGCTCTAGGGCGGAGCGGAAGGTCGTCCATTTCGCTTTATTGCATAATGGGCTCCAGACCTCATCGACACTGGGCCCCGCCCCGGAAAGGGACATTCAATGTAATATGAACGCGCGGCATAGTGACTCGGTGGAAATGACGCGGGGATGTTTTCATTTTATCCGAAGATTAATGCCGCCGTATTAACATCGGCTGTATAATTTCTTAATAAATCTCCACAATTTGGACCTCTGTACATCCCCTTAGCAGGGGGTTGCGACGTACCTATCCGCAAATGTGGACCAAGGTTACTCGGCCTAATGTTTCCCTGTACAATTCCACCCTACTGCAGCCCCACACCCCACCACAAAATATATATAAAAATAAATATAAAATATTATATTGAGTATACAATTGTACCCTGACGAAGGGGCCATGGGCTCTGAAACATGTTGATATTTTTCATTACAAAAGTGGTGAAAACTAAGTTTATTTTTATTAATTATACAGGGTGTCCCGTATCTCTAAGTCAAGCCGAAATCGGGTGGTAGACCAAGTCATAATATTTAAAAAAAAAAACAGTCAGTTAAAACTGGGCAAAGTATTGATTTTGAATACTTGATTTGGTCAAAAAGTGACATTTTCTTGCAAGCTGGAGTTGGCTTTGAATTTTGGACAAAAGTTTACAGAAGCATTATCCAGGATAACATAATAATAAAAAAAATGAAGAAAAATAAAGATTTTTAGCGACAGGGGTGAAAAGACCGTCACAGGGTGTAAATTTTTTTGATTTTTTTAAATGCTTATAATTTTTAAAACACATGACTTAAATTTTTTAAATATTTTTCTGATAACTATTATGATTTGACCAATCACCCGGTTTTGGGTTGACGTCAAGAAAAGGGACACCCTTTATATAGAAATCTCATTATCAGCGGCAACATCTATATACTATTTCATGAGAATGACGAACTTCAAATATAGATGGCGATAGCGTAGTTTATATTGAATAAAAGGAAGTGATTAAAGAGTTAAGGTTGATATTACGGTCGCCAGACATATTTAACTGTAAATGTTTGCGGATATTTTATATGAACCGTATGTTTTTCCGAGAAACGATTCTCGACGTTTCGTTGAATGCATACTCAACGTCATAAGGAGGACATCCTTTTGACAAGACAAAAATCTTATCAACAGAACCGCACCTTATACCTAGATTAGTGAGGGAGTCCATTGAAATATACAAACATCCCAATTTCAATAGAGAAGGCATTTACAAACTATCAAGTATTTGGAGCCCTGTTGAAGGGTTGAATTAATGTCGTAAGCGACATTAATTCAACCCTTGAGAGACGTCTCAGTAAACCAAGTCCGCTGACGTAACTAATACACACGGCACACTGGCGACCTCTATTGTAGAAGAAGTGAACACTACACAACAAATGCATATAATTTACGCCCTCGAAAGCGATCTACGAAAGCGATCATCCAGATACGTTCTAGTGGTTGAGGACAGTCGATCGTACCATTTATTAATTTGTTTAAAAAGAGAATTACGCTATAGTAGGTAAGAAGGTTTGGATATCATCACATTTGAGTTCGGGGGATTTTGGCAAATAATAGGTATTACAGGTACAAAAAATGTGTAAGTAAAACGTGAATATAACGAACCTGATTTTTAATGACTTTAAAGAGACAGTATTTTATACCCATAAATCGTTGTCAAATGCTTTCCGCGATTCTTTTCTTACGCTAGTTGCTTTGGAGTTCTATAAATAATCATGTCATTTTTATTATAGTACCTAACAATTTTTAATTTTATTCGGACCATTACTCAACAATATTACCCGATGCCTTATATATTTTAACGTTTTACTTACACATCTTTGTACCTGTATTACCTGTTATCTGCCGCAATCCTCCGAACTATAATGTCGTAATATCCAAACCTTCTTACCTACTACAGTGTACATGTACAGGAAATATTTCAGGTTTGATACTATAACTTAATTCTGTCGGTAGCTGGCTCCTACTCTGACTAACTCGGTGTTCTCCTGGGACGAGGCACGAACCCCCCACCAACTGACCACCGGACCAGCAAGCACTTCTTACGACACGTCTAACGACAATACATCAGCCTGATAATATCTATCACTTCTACAATTTAGTGGCACGTTTGCAGTTTAGCTCCCTGGAGTAACCATGAGGACTAAGAGAATGGTATGAATTTGAGAGGTATCCACAGTTGCATCGTTTGAGAAACTCCAATCTCACACGGGGGCACCGTCAATAGATACATCTACTTTAGTAGCAAAATAAATATTATTTTATACATATGATTATAATAAAAAATGTACTTTATTTTACCACTTTTAAAAAAAAATTAAAATACAACTCTTTGTAAATTAACTATTATTTTTTTTTAATAGAACTATGATCACGAAATACGTGTCACATCAATATTCTATCTATTATCAAACTAAGCTAAGGGTTGTGCTTTGAAAATAGGACGAACTTGCTGGTCTGGAGTGAGAACTGGTCAAACCCGCGACCTTTGGATCACGAGGCGAAAGTCTTAACCACAAGAAAAACAAGCTACCCTTTCTTCTTCCTACTTTCTTCCAAAAGTTCTTACTTATCTATCAGTAATCCTGTATACTTTAATTTGTATGTTAAAAACGTAAACTCTTATTAATATCATAATAACGTTTGCTACTTTAGCACCTTAAATTATCCTAACTTTTGCATGACAAAAAATATCCGAAAATAAGCTATAGATATTAAGGCTCTTTTTATGTTGAAATATCGATAGAACCAAAAATACAGCGATATGGTTTATTTTTCGATAGTTAAATATATATTTAAAAGCCTCATACACGATGATGCTTACAATGATGTTTAGAGCTGAAAATAGTCGCGTTGGCTTATAATTAACAATTGGAGTAAGCTCTGTAAATATCAATACGTTAAAGAGTTTTTGCTTGTTCAGACAATTTTTTTTAATTCTCCTGGTTTCAGTTTTCTGGGATTTTCTGCCGAGTTTCTACGAGCTTTTTGGCCGACGTTTTGGATCCCATTGAATGGTCTATCATCATCAGGGCAGATTGTTTAGGCACACATATCAGCTCTGATGATGGACCCTCCAATGGATTCTGAAAAGTAGACTAGAAAGGTCGTAGAAACGCGATAGAATATCCCGGAAAACTCGAATCAAAAGATTCTGAACGGCCGTGAATATATAAGAACAATTTTATCCTCATTCTCATAGTTAAACATATCGGCAGTAGAGAAAATTACCAAAATAACAACAAATAATTTAACTGACTCAAAAAAATGAGATCCCTTATCCTGGCAAATATTTGATAAAGTTTTGTAACACGTTTGGGCAAACTGTTGCTTAACACTGGGTATAGTCGATAAGAAATAGTTGAACTTTGGGACAATATCCAATAAGTTACGAGTGACCCTTTTATACGGAGTTGGGAGACGTAACTGTTATCTACTTAATAGAAATATATAAATCTTTCCATATGATTGTCCAAGAAAGTAAAAATAAATATAATATAATTAATGGAGTTATTCCACAATACTTTAAAGACACGTAGATTACATTAAACGAGTTTTTTTTATAAAAATAATTTTTACTTGTCTTCTATAGCAAAAGATTGTCGCAGCCGGTAGGATTCGAACCTACGCTCCCAGAGGGAATCTGATTTCTAGTCAGACGCCTTAACCGCTCGGCCACGGCTGCCTATGACCTGGTAGGATGTAAATACTTAAATATGCTACTTAAGCATTTTATTGTCTTACGTATTTTGAAAGAACACTTGTTTCAACAGTGAAACTGTTGTCTTCATATTTTTGGATTAGTTCTGATACATGAACCGGTAGATCTTTACTCAGCTGCATCAGATTTCAATGTTAGGTACGCGGCGTACGGTTTAACGATATAACTCGTTGGGATATAAATCGCGACTATTTATTGAATATTCTTGAAATATTCATTGTAAAATCGTTGGTACCATTGGTACCAATAATATATCTGGATGGACGTCTATCTGAGCGCATGGAAGGGACGAGAGAGAAAAAGGGATAAGAGAGGTGCGCAGTGCAGGCGTGCGATGGTTATTTCGAAGCACAGACATGGATAGCTAATTGGGATTGCTGTTATGACCTTGTTGCGACATATTGTTGTAATTTGTACGGAACAACAAAACTAAGAAGAACATTCGACTGTTTTACTTTAGATCCAAGATTTCCAGACTACAGTCCTTCCTAGCAAATGGAAAGACATCACAGTAATAATAATATAATAATAATAATAACATAAAGTAATAAAGTGAGTGCTTCAGAAGTTTGGGGAAAGAGTTTAGAATTATTAATACCGGACGCATATGCATACCGGATATATTAGTATTTTCGCGAATAACATCGCGATGTCCAGTTCTGGCGCATGCTTCGCATCTATCTAGCTTATCAGTGATGCATCTGAGAACTGTGTTTGAAAAGTGTTTATCTCTGTATTTCGTCAATATAAAATCTCTCATAGTCGTAGTTGACTGTACGGTAAAGTCGGAGCTGCAGTTGGTAGTTTTATGGGAATGTCTATAAGAGCCGCTGTGGCCTGGACCGGGGGAAGACTCCGGTACCGCGCCTAGGCGGTCCCGACTACAAGGCCACAGGAGTCTCAATATCGTTCGCACTTTGAGGCTGCAACCAGTTTGTCCAGGGTATATTACCAGTTGGTAATCACGTTTTGGTGATGCAGCTTGGTCCAGATAGCAGGGTTGCCGCGGGGTTTCTAACTCCTAGTAAATAATGCACGGAATGTAGCATGTACAAATCACAAGGAGTTTATTCAATCAAGATACAACACAAGTTGAAAGGCGTTAATCTTAAATATGTTATAAGCAAGAGATCGCGGGACCGTGGATCGGTTTTATTAGTGCATATTGGTACGCGCGAGTTTAAATGTCTAATATGTAACAATCCGTAAAGTCCCGACGCGTTACGCGGGTCTCGTAGTGTTGGCGGTCGAGCGAGCGGAACAGGAATGAAGGTCTTCTCGCTCGCCGCCTGTAGGTCGGTTGCTTCCCATGGACGCCAGATGCCGCCCGTGTGGTGGAATCCACCACAGTTTTTTAAACGACTCAACAAACCCAATTAATTCATCGATTTCCAAAACGGCTTACGCCAACATTTGTTCGTGCACGCAATCTGCATAGCACTTACAATAGTGATTTGTCGTCCACAGGCGCTTTACTATCTATAAGCTTAGAATTAACGCATTTCATCCCTTTATTAAACGGATTTTCCGAACTCATCACCATACACTGAACAGTTTATGGTTCAGTCAATTCATGTTATATTTTTACTGATTCATAAAACGCCAACACAAGATATAAATTGCATATTTATCATATTCTACACGAGCGTTTAAAGCGTTTAAAGCTCTATAAATATGTTTATGTCCCGTTTAATAAAATAAACATGTGATTTCAAATATGTTCGTGGTAAATAATAGCATTTAACTTTTATTGTCTTTGTTTTATTGACAAACGCGATGAGCAAATAATACCTGAATTGGAACATTAAAATACCTATTCACTAATTATCACGCAATAGCTCATATAATAATTAAATTCAACTCTTGTTTCGATCACCTTCATCCACCTTTTCGTGTGAATTGGAACAGGAAAAAATAAAGATTACTTGGTCACGCTACAAAATGAAATACAAATGCTTATTACCTAAGCATCAGGTTTGTGGGCATCCTGAAATTTCACAAACAGGCGGTCAGTGGTAATGCAAAGAGAAGGAAAGATTTTTTCTGCGTGCTGCCAGGGTTTTTGAGGATGGATCTGATGAAGTTTCCAGAAGAATAGTGATGCCCGGATAGTGATGTGATCATTATCAGCGATCTCGTCTGCTCTGCCTAGAACATAACAAAAAAAACTAGAATTGGAATATGAAATAACGCACCAGAGATTCGGTAAACATTTTTATTTTTTCAGCTTTTCTTCTGAAATAACTCCACGAAAGAGTTCATTCTTCAGAAGGGTAGAATTTATTTATGTTTAGATATACGCCAGGAGAATAAATAAGCGAGTCTTTTTTCCCCGGGAAGCGTGAATTAATGAAGTAGTGGTGTAGTATTATACACCGCAGTGGGTGAAGGGAACAGAGAGAGGAGGGTGAAGAGGGTCCGCGTGTGGATGACAAAGCGCGGGAGAAATAATAAGGTTCCGCGCGTTTTTTCAACTGTAATGGTAATCCGCGGGGTGCGTTTGATTTTGGCGGGAGAGCCTCCCGCGTATTTCATCCAATTGAAATTATAGTTCAGAGACAAATGAGAGAAAAGAGTCACACAAAGGCAGCGATCATTTGCAAGGAGTGTCATTTATTACAGCCGTAAACCTGGCTTAATGCGATTCTTGATTTATTTATTTATTATTCAACGCCCTAGTGGGCTTTTACAGTTCAAGAAAATTAAAATGACCTAACCTAACCTAGCCTACATGTTTTACAGTAAATAATTAAAAAATAATAATATAAATAAATTATATTTAAGACAAATAAACAATATGAAATGTAACAATAGAAATGAACAATATATAGAAACGACGATTAGTACACAAGCGAACAGTAATAATAAGAAACCTTTAACAATTAAGTAATAGTGTAAAATAAAGATAATTGAACCAATATACCAGATAAATAAGATGAAAAGATGAAATAAACCAAAATCAAATATAAAAGATAAAATCAAATCATATTTAAAAGGGAAATTATAAATAATTAGGACACTTTAAAATAAACAAATATATATAATTCATGGGGAACCAAACATTATCATACACATATTCATTACGAATTAATAGCATTGTGAAATGTCACTCATAATTATCGCGTTGTATTGTCGTAGCTTCACGTAACGTACCATATATAAATACATACATGGATTTTAATTGTTTGAAAGAAATTTTTCCAAATTTAGTTGAATAACTAAAAATCGTTCTCACGTGACACGCTTCACCGCCGAAGTATACATGACATGGCTATTTACAAATATCTTAAAGAGTCATGCCAAGTCAGAATATTAAATAAATCGTTTTTCATTCCAAGTCAATACAGCAAACGTAAACGGTGTTCTAATAATTTTACTACGCATTTTAAAGCAGTATAAGATTTAAACTTTAAACGCGTTTTGGTGGTATATCATCCATTTAATAAGATTTTTTTAAAAAGAATTGTGTACAGATTCTTGAAATATATATCTTTTAATGTAATAAAAATGAATAGTTTTGACACAATTTCTTCTGATAATTAATAAAACGTTTCTAAATGAACGTCTGTCCATGTGAATGAGAGAGGCAGATGACAATGAGAGAGAGACGAATGGTATAAATCAAGAGACGCCATTTTGGCCACTCTATTATTATGCAGCCACCGCGACAAGAAAATTATTGTTTGCAAACCGAACTATTATAGCGTGGATTACCTGTAAATCAATTAAGGATCGAGTTTTACTGGATTACCGAGGAAACAAAGTTCTCCTCCTGTTACGAAGAAGGAGAATATTACAATTAAATAATTAAATAGTTTCTTGTTGAGGTTAAGACACTCGCCAAGTAATCGAGTGAAGAGGGTCGTAAGGATTAAGTAAATACTTACTTATGTGAAAATATGCCTTCTGGGGAAATATTTAAGATGCCCGAGCGATGGCTTAGCTTGTGAGATACCGAGATTAATACTCAGTGTCTCTAATTTTTTTATATCATAAAAAATATGGACAAGAATACTGGTAAAAGTGAAAATATAATATAAGTTATTTTTTAACATAGTTATCGTCAAAGAAATGTCTCACAGAACATTCGATTTTAAAAATAAACTTGATAATAAAATTAATTGCCATTATTCAAGACAATTTTTTTTAGGAACAAAATCGTATGTAAGTTGCTTAAGTTAATATTTTGATTTTATGAAATACCTTGGCCATTTCATTAGTTTTCAGTGCACTCGAAAATTTCCCGTCCAATTTGAATTTTTTCATGTTTATCTACAGAAATATCATTTCAAAACCAACCAAATACTCAGAATCACCGAGATGAAGACTCTAAGACCCATTACGGGCAAGACCCTCAGAGACAGAGTACCGCAGGACAATCTGCGGACATAGTCCAATAAATACTTTTTTGGACTATGTTCGTTAATATCAATAAGTATAAATAAATAAATAAATAAAAGACATTGTAAGATGGAGCAGGCAGAGAAGGCATTTTTGTAGAGAGCATGTTGAGAGAATGAACCAGACGAGACTTCCCAGAGCCGTGATGAACGGCTCCAGAGGGGCGCCGATCGCCAGGGAGACCACCAAAGAGATGAATAGAGAGCTGGACGTCCTCGTCACAAGACCAGGATTGACCTGTCAACTCAGATCAAGGATTTAACAAAAGAAGAGGGATCCAATGATTCGTTAAATTAGCATAAGGAAGGGAATGTAGATAGAATGATATTTAACGGTGATAGTGATCCACCTACGTACTCATAAATATGGTCTGAACCATCATTCGGGTTCGAATAGTTCAATATTCACCTCGGCTATAGTGAGGAATTAATAGGAACTTAGACAGTGGTGTGGACGAAAGAGTACTTACTTAAAAATACTCAATTTATTTAATAAAAAGACTACTATGTAATGCGTGATTACAATTTACTAACGAGGATCTAGAACTAAAGAGGATCAGTTGTCTAAAATGTCAGACGATACTATGTTTTTTCCAGGTCACGATACGACAACACAGATACGAAGAAGGAAAGAACAAGAGGCAAAGAATCTTGTATCGAGTGAATAATTCAGACAACTATCGAACACGCTGTTGAAGTAAAAGTATTTTGTTCCGGGAACGTTCGGTGAATGGAAATGGCTGGCATTATCGCGAGAACATTTGTTAACCCGCCATCTGTGTTGCGGTATGAAAAAACCGTTTCTCTGGATCCGCAAAACAAATGGCTGGCGCTGTTCCCGCCGCCTTATTTGTTATTCAGGTATTAACATATCGGGGGCCGCCGGCCATTAAAAATCAATTCTTTTTTCGGCACATTTCCCGCCTCCCAGAAGATTTAATCCCGGTATTTGTGCCGCGTCAAACGGCCGATCCGGTTACGGAGATCAAACCGCAATTATTCAAACATCCATTTTGTTATTGAAAAATAAATATTATTTTGTTCCAATGAATATTTTATGCTAATTAATTTTTGTGAAATTTTGAAAGGATTTTCATAATCATTATCGTGAAACTCTATTTTGGAATGAAAACTTTGAAAATTTCCTAATTTTTATCTAAAATTTATTTTACATTCATCAGTCTAGACGGTCGGGTGCATAACCTCCGACAGGAGTCGGTGGTTTATTTGATATTTAAGTTGTGCTCAAATATTTCATATTTACTAATGAAGCTATTAATTGAAATAAAAATGAAATTTAGTTCATGAACAAATTAGGAATAAATTTAAGTGTTTTCGTAGTTCAGTTGATAGAATTAAGTAACGGTCGCTTAGATATATTGTTTGTAATATATATATGGTCCTTACATATGAAATTGGGGTTTTGCCGTACTGGCAAATTTGATCTCAAATATCTTCTCTTTGGTTAGGAATTCCAAATCCAAATTTATACAGCTATTTACTCACGTATTTGTGTTTTGAAAATTATAATTCATTTGTTTTTTCCTCAATTGTTTTTTACTTTGCGTAACTCAGTTTACAAAATGAAAAACTTGAAATATCGCGTTATTTACGAGTACGAGTTCCAC
>JADDOH010017696.1:0-35839 GCA_016648135.1 Agrypnia vestita
CATGCTTATTAGTGGCATGCTCATAAATAAGCATGCCCAAAGCTAACAATCAAACACACATGCTTATTAGTGGCATGCTCTTGTCATAGAATAGAGACGCTCTTGTTCAAAATGGAAAATTTGCAAACCGAAATAGAAAATTCAAATGAACCAATAAATCAAAGAAGTTCCCGAGTTTCCATCCGCACATTTTTGATTTTAGTTTTTATAATTTTTATTGTAAGATTTGAATCATTCATGCCAATTAATAAAGTTTCATAAACATTATTTCTCACTATATTATTTTTACACAACGGTGACCGAGTATTCCACAGACATTCGTGATTCCTATAATAAGTCACGAAAAGTAATGTTTCATCATCTCCCCAACGCGCCGTATTTGTTTCATCTGTCGCGGACTGAGAAGATCGCATTGATAATACTAGCCGCGAAGGACGCGAATGACTCATAATAAGCAAGCCTGTTCACACATGCTCCAAAGATACCCCTTCTCTATGGTGAATGACAGTGGCATGCTTATATATCAACCGGCGGTTGATTTTTGAGCATTCCACTCAGTGGCATGCTCATTACTAGCAATATGCGTACACACATGCCACTCATAAGCAAGGCCTAAAGAAGGTCGATACTGCGCATGCTCACGTGCCACTAAATAAGCATGTGTATCTGTAGCTTTATGCAGAAAGCAGCCAGCCACAAAAAACTCAAACTGAGATAAAAGCACTTTTGTATAAAAATGGAATAATCAAATCTACACAGAACTAGAAGATTCTTTGCTTCACAAAAATATAAATCTATACTAATATTATAAAGAGGAAAGATTTGATTGTTTGTTTGCATTGAATAGGCTCCGAAACTACTGGACCGATTTGAAAAATTCTTTCACATTTAGAATTCTACATTATCCTTGATGAACACAGGCTACAGAATATTTTCAAAAATGTTAAGGATCCGTATGAAAACTTCGATAATGTAACCCAACGTGTGAAAAAAATACCAAAAAAAAAACTTATATCGCGTACGCTGCGGTAATTTTTGACAACAGAGCAAAGTGATGAACTACAGTTTTATAGATGACATTAATATCTACAAAAAAGTTTGAGATACCATATATCTAAGTGTTACAGTTATGTTACAATAACTTATGTTTACATTAAATGGAAATATTATTTTTTAGAGAACAGGGGAACCTTTGTTTTCCCTCACAAACTTATTTTTTACTTAATCCTTAACCCGTGCAACTCCGGGTGCGATCAGCTAGTAATATATAAAAAATATATATTTCTAATAACTGTAAAGTGAATTTAAGTGTAGATTTTTAGAAATATTGATGTTTTTTCATCTGTCTTATCTTATTATGTCAAATATGCATTCTGCAGAAAACAACCAGTTACTTATCTATTATAAATATCTAATAATTAAATATATATTTGTATGGGATTACTATTTCATGGGTGTCGGCTATAAGTAAATGCTTATTCTTTAGGAACCGGTATATAAAATTACCGTCATTTTTGACCGGTTACAGTTAGTTATATATTAAATGTAATGTTTTTAGGTTAAGTATCTATCTTATTATGCCTGAAAAACCAACTTTTTGGCCACTTTCTTTGTAATTATTAAAATATGTTTTGTCGAATTTCGGTTTGTTATCAATTTTTATGCCTAAGTATTTTATTTCATTCTTCTCTGCAATGTCTTCATTATTTAATAATGTTGGTTGTTATCATAAGAATTTCCATTTCAAGAATATTTCATACATTGTAAAATAGTAATGAAGATACCGCAAAATAACAATTTCGAAATTCTTACTTTTTTCATTCATGATTGTGTTGAAGTGTGTTAACTATATGTCAATGTAGAGCATCTCAATAAACTGGAACGCCTTCAAAACGTATGAATCCATTTCATCTTCAACAACGTGATAATATCCAAGTTTTATACGGTTGTATTTTGCTATAACTTTGTGGTTATTCATTATGGATATTATTAAACTAATTAACTTTGTTTATCACCACTAAAATTTATTTGGTAAAACCAACCCGTTTCGGAAACGACGTTCCTTCGTCAGTGTATACTATTATTAAGTAGTATTAAGTATACTATATATATGGGTTACTTATTCTATACTAATATTATAAAGAGGAAAGATTTGATTGTTTGTTTGCATTGAATAGGCTCCGAAACTACTGGACCGATTTGAAAAATTCTTTCACATTTAGAATTCTACATTATCCTTGATGAACACAGGCTACAGAATATTTTCAAAAATGTTAGGGATCCGTATGAAAACATCGATAATGTAACCCAACGTGTGAAAAAAATACAAAAAAAAAACTTATATCGCGTACGCTGCGAAAATTTTTGACAACAGAGCAAAGTGATGAACTACAGTTTTATAGATGACATTAATATCTACAAAAAAGTTTGCGATACCCTATATCTAAGTGTACAGTTATGTTACAATAACTTATGTTAACATTAAATGGAAATATTGTTTTTTAGAGAACAGGGGAACCTTTGTTTTCCCTCACAAACTTATTTTTTACTTAATCCTTAACCCGTGCAACTCCGGGTGCGATCAGCTAGTAATATATAAATGCCAATTTCTAATAACTGTAAAGTGGATTTGAGTGTAGATTTTTAGAAATGTTGATGTTTTTCATCTGTCTGATCTTATTATGTCAAATATGCATTCTGCAGAAAACAACCAGAGTTACATATCTATTATAAATATCTAATAATTAAATTTATATTTGTATGGGATTACTATTTCATGGGTGTCGGCTATAAGTAAATACTTATTCTTTAGGAACCGGCATATAAAATTACCGTCATTTTTGACGGGTTACAGTTAGTTATATATTAAATGTAATGTTTTTAGGTGAAGTATCTATCTTATTATGCCTGAAAAACGAACTTTTTGGCCGTTTTTTTTGTAATTATTAAAATATGTTTCGTAGAATTTCAGTTTGTTATCAATCGTTGTGCCAAAATATTTTATTTCATTCTTCTCTTCAACGTCTTCATTATTTAATAATGTTGGTTGTTATTATAAGAATTTTCATTTCAAGAATGTTTCGCACATTGTAAAATTACAATGTAAATATGCAAAATAACAATTTCGAAATTCTTACTTTTTTTCATTCATGATTGTGTTGAAGTGTGTTAACTTTATGTCAATGTAGAGCATCTCAATAAACTGGAACGCCTTCAAAACGTATGAATCCATTTCATTTTCAACAACGTGATAATATCCAAGTTTTATACTGTTGTATTTTGCTATAACTTTGTGGTTATTCATTATGAATACAATTAAACTAATTAACTTTGTTTATACCACTAAAATTTATTTGGTAAAACCAACCGGTTTCGGAAACGACGTTCCTTCGTCAGTGTATACTATTATTAAGTAGTAGTAAGTATACTATATATTAGGGTTACTTAATCTATACTAATATTATAAAGAGGAAAGATTTGATTGTGTGTTTGAATTGAATAGGCTCCGAAACTACTGGACCGATTTGAAAAATTCTTTCACATTCAGAATCTTACATTATCCCTGATGAACATGGGCTATAGAATATTTTCAAAAATGTTAGGGATCCGTATGAAAACTTCGATAATGTAACCCAACGTGTGAAAAAATTACGAAAAAAAACCTTATATTGCGTACGCTGCGGAAATTATTGCCAATAGAGCAAAGTAATGTATTACAGTTTTATAGAGGACATTAATATCTACAAAAAAGTCTGCAATACCATTTATCTAAGTATTACAGTTATGTTACAATAACTTATTTTAACATTAGATGGAAACATTGTTTTTTAGAGAACAGGGACCCTTTGTTTTCCCTCACAAACTTATTTTTTACTTAATCCTTAACCCGTGCAACGCCGGGTACGACCAGCTAGTACTATATTAACTAGTATTAAGTATACCCTGACGAGGGAACGTCGTTTCCGAAACCAGTTGGTTTTATCAAATAAATTTTAGTGGTGATAAATAAAGTTAATTAGTTTAATTATATTCATATCCAAGTTCTATCTGTACTTTATAATTTACCTGAAATCAAAATCCAAATCTGTCGCCGGAAAAATTGTTCGGAAAATTCGAAATGTTGAACTTTGTAATACACACCATGTTGAGTTAATTTCCTGTTAAATGAGCAGTCCCTCTCATCATCAGGTATAATAATTTTGAGGACTGTTCCTCTCGAAACTATAGTAGTGATAAATTTAACTCAACGTGTGCGCAATACAAAGTTGAATTTAGTTTAAATTAAAATAAACATGTTGCACTACAACGCAACTGCCACATCCATTAATAATAATATTATCATCATCATCAACATTATTGGCACTACAACCCTTGGTGGGTCTTGGCCTCCTCAATAATTTTCCTCCACTCATCTCGGTCTAGTGCCAGCTCTCTCCAGTTTCGAAGGTCTAAGGCAGAGATATCTTTGAGGACGTTGTCACTCCATCTTAGTTTTGGCCTTCCTAAGCTCCTTCGCCCTGTTGGCCTTGAGTTCAGCAGGGACTTTGGTGCTTGATGCTCGGACATTCTCTCCACATGACCCAGCCACCGAAGTCTTCCCAGTTTTATAAATTTTGTGACGTTTGGCTCCTTAAATAGAGTATAGAGCTCATTGTTGTAACGTCTGCGCCAATGTCCATTTTCTAGAACCGGTCCGAAGATACGCCTCAAAATTTTCCTTTCAAAAATTATTAATTATTAATATTATTATTAATTAATATTAATAATTAATAAAATTATAATATATAAAAATTAATAATAATGAAAACAAAAATAAATACAAAAATTATAATTTTTATTTTTTACTTATAAAAGCTTTTTTTAATTGAAAATCGTTAATTTCATAAGGATCACGGTTCGCTTAGGGTTGATTCTCATTCATATAAACATTCATCAAATAAAACACGAAAAAGAAAATTGTCATTTCTTACGACACTTTTCCTAACTTTAATTTTAGCAGGGAACCGCTCCGGCGAGATCCGCCGTTATGTTCCGTCAACAGAGGGCAGTAAATCACCGGATTTGAATACGACGCTAGCGAAATGTCGCGTTAACGCTTGAAAAGCTGAAAAAAAGAGTTAGCGCCATGTAAATTTCGCAGATAAATCAGGCGGTAATGCCGCTTAAAGGCCGAGAAATAGCAATATAGGATATTACAACTAGGAATGGCGTCGTTTATTTCAAATTTTCAATATTTCCCGCCTGATGCAGGCCATCCGTCTTCGGAAGCTTCCGGGGACGTGTCATCTGCCGGCTGAGGGGAGAACCTTTTCTACCACTGCTTATTGCAATAGCGACTTAAATTAAAATGTATATAACGAAAATTTATGTATTAGTTAACTAGAAAAAGGTCCTTTTGAGTAGGTACATAAGCGATGTACTCTATGAACTGACTTCCAAAGTTCTTGGTGTCAATTGACATAGATAAATAAGTAAGTATATTTGAGTTTGTGTTCTTGTTGTGTGCTAGGGTATGCTTAAATTAAAATATATATAATGAAATACAATATTAGAATGCCATATTACAAGTAATTCGACACCCATCACACAACAAAAATTAAAGCAGTTTTTAGTTCCAGAATACACTGATAATGGTATTTCAACCGGTGACACACTAACCGTTTTTTGAGATTTGTATCTGATTGTATCGATGATTGGCAACTTATTGTTCGCAATTCGACGGGCAACCATCGGCACGATTCAACAGATATATCTTAGTTAGCAATCATTGGTACAATCAGATACAAATCTCAAATAACAGTTCCGAAAATAACCGGTTAAAATAACGGTTTGACCATCACTAGCATACACCAGCACACAAACTCAAATATACTTATTTATCTACGTCAACTGACACCACGAACTTTGGAAGTAAGTTCCTACAATACATCGCCTATGTACTCAAAACAACCTTTACTTAGTAAACTAATTGTATTGTTTTTGTGTGCTCGCCACACGTGACCCGAGGCGCGGGAGTGGTGGGGGAGGCGAGCGCATAAAACCAGGGACACGCTGGCGTACCGGGCTCTTGAATTCCCGGGTCCCTCTTCAGATAGACAGGCTCTAGTACGCTCGGTCGGCAGCAAATCATATCGTTGAAATAAACTGGAGTAATCACTAGATTGTGTATTACTCCACCTGAAACCCCATCACTGTATTCCCAGGCGGGAATACACTACACTAATAGTCTAAGAGACTTACGTTGTAGTATCAAACCTTAAATATTTTCTATAGATGTACACTATAGCAGCTAAGAAGTTTAGAATATTACGATATTTGAATTCGAGGGATTTTGGCAGATAACATGCAATACAGAAACAATTTTTTTTAAAGTAAAACGTGAAAATAACAAACTTGATTTATAAGTATGTTTAACATGTATAAGTACATACACTCAAATTAATGATTACCAGACGCTATTCGCGGGTCACTTTTTCCACCAGACGCTTTGAAGCTCTATAAATAATCAGGTCATTTACGTTATAGTAACAAATCTGAACTTTATACCAGTTACCTTATATTTTAAAGTTTTATTTACATATTTTTTGCACGTGTATTACCTGTCATCTGTTAAAATCCCCCAATTTCAAATGTCATAATATCCAGGTCTGATACTTACGTTGATACTTTAACGTAAGTCTAGCAGTCGCTGGCTCCTGCTCTATAAAGTCTCGAGTAACGAATAAAATATACTAGTAAAAGCTCTTAAATTATTTTTTCTCAATTATTTTATTCCCTCATTACTTCATTATATTAGTTTCATTATATAATTACTTATTACTATTTCATTATATCACTATATTATTTCTTTCCATTCTATTGCTACTGTTAATACCTTCTAGGTGAAATTTCTTAGGACAGAACATATGTTCTGAATATTTTGAGTATGTCCAAAATTTTCAAGAACACAGTACTGAATTTTATCCTCAGGGAGACATCATTAATCATGACATATTATAGATGTCTCACAGAGACGAAGCTATATTTTTATATGGGAAAATGGGTATGGAAGTCTTTTTGGGTGTTGATAGTGCTTACGACCTATCGTACGGCTGGCTTAAGTGATCACTTTACACAATGTAACGTTCACCATTTTCATCCACGATAGACATGTATCAAATTTTTGGAAGTTGTATATATGTTTAACTTACACAACATGTTTCGTGAGTTGTATTTTTGCTACCGCCACCTTCAGTCCAAAGCTTTTTCATTCCCATAATCCAATACAGATGTCACTGTTGCTAGTGAGGTATCTGTATTTTTTGATCGGAATTTAACGCAATATCCTTAATATGTGTATAATATGAGATTCTTCCGAATTATTAACATTACACTAGAATATACCTAAAAATTACTTCAATTTTTAACTCCTTTTTAGACCAGTGTTTTATATTCATACCTACTTTCCCATATAAAATTATAGCTTCGTCTCTATGAGACATCTACAATATATATTATATTTAAAAATAATTAATAAAATTATTTTTTTAAACCGTAGATGGTAATTGCCTGGTAGCAAAAAATAATTTAAATGAGTAACATAAATTTTGAAAAATGAGTTACCTGGGTGGAATCGGTGAATGTTGCATTGCGTAGAGTGATCATTTAACCTAGCTTTTTGGACGCCCAATAAAGACATCCATATAAACTTTCCTATATAAATAGCTTCGTATCTGTGAGACATTTATTATTTACCGTAATCAATGATTATCCTTCTATTGATAAAATCCACTAATTGTACTCTTAGAAAATACTAGTAAAAATATTTTGAGCGTATTATATGAACTCAACTCGATCCTCCCATACGACAGCTATGCGGTTGACATGGACCCCACCCTAACATATTATGAGACTCGTCTTGTGTAGGTGAATATTATAATAATACCTTATCATTATACCATTAAAAATTATAATTATACACACACTCTTCCGGCACCATCCATGTGTGGGAGTATGGAAAAAGGAATCATAGAAATGACTACAATAAAAAATATAATTTGTATGACTCAAATAATGGTTACACCACATTAGATTTGACTTTAATTTAAGCAAATTACTTTTTTCGAGTAAAATAATAAATTAATTAAACTAAGTAAATTATTTTATTCGACAAAAGTGACTTTAAAGAAAGTTAAACGTATTTTAGAAGATAATTCATAAATATTGAAAAAAATAAACAGTTTTTTATTATTTTTAATTTTATTTTATAACATACAGACCGTCAACGGGTCATTGATGACCCTAATAGATGGTCATTAAGTGACATGAGAGTACAAGTTCGAGTATTTTGTGAACATTTGAATATGATAATATATAATACACTTGGTACACTTTTTACTGTTAATTAATAATTAATAATGAAAAATAATAAATGACAAAATACATAAATATAAAAATATCGCAGATGAATAAATAGTTCAATATTTTTTTTACATACAATTGTTTTACATAAATATATCGCAAATCAATAATTTTTTAAAATAAATAAATCAATAAGTTTTTACATAGTACACAATTAATGATAAAAATAAATAAATTGATAATAAAAGGTGCAATAAAGATAAATCAATTTTAAACAGTATTGAGTATAATATAAAGACTAGAGTAACAGGTTAAGGGCAAGTTAAGTCGCTTATCTCCGTAACTATTAATAAGACATTGATATTTGAATATTTTCGTATTTCATTACTTAGGCAGGAATCCACCTGTAAAATTATTGTGGTATAGCTTTGTTACACCATGTATACCTATTGTGTATAACACCAATAATAGTAATTCACCCTAAACTTCCCATCCAATAACCCGTTTTCAAAGTTAGTATGATTCCAAAATTTTTATTAAATAAAATGCAATCGTTGACTTCATGCTTTAAAAAAAACTATTGAGTTTATTTTTTTTATTTTTTACATATTTCAGTTAAATAAAATTAAAATTAATTTACGCGTCTATTACTATATGGAGTATGTCATTGGTATTAATCATTAATCAAAATAAATAATTCTCTATATTACGATGTCCGTCACTAACACTACTAGATGGCCCATGCAATAAGGAGGGTAAGAAGAAGAAAATATAATTCTCTTTTTGATAATGTCCATCACTAACGTTATCAAAAAGTCGCTACGCTATTCTAGATAGCGCCGTTCTCATACATAGCCTTAACTGGCGGCTGAAATACATATAATATATATTAAAGTACGATTTTAACGGAAAAGGTCATAAGAGAAGCCTTACCTTATTTATTTACCATTTGTTTTAGTTTTCATTTTTGAAATATCAACAGTTGCAATGGACTTACCTGTAACAAAAGAAAAAATATGAAATTAGTTTATAAATAAAAATTTATGCTAACGATAACAAAAGACTTTTTATGAACTTTCCAAGACTGCATAAGTTAGGTAATGAATGTGGGGGACGATTCCGTGACAGCTGCACACAAGACATATTGCAAGGAATGACAGTGCGCAATTCCTCTTGCTTGCCATTCCGTGACAATAAATATGATGGCTTAATTTGAATTCTTGGGCTACTCTGCGTGTCTTTTTGCAGGGCCCATCATCGGAGCTGACATCGCAGATAGGTCTGATTCACGCGGCAGAATACCCCAGGTAAGTATCGCGTTTTTTATGCAGGGTGTACCAGAGTTAGCAGCAGAAACTTAGCCGGTAGATTCCTGCTTATGTTATGAGTCTAAAATGTTCAAACAACTATGACCTCATATCAATAGTTATGGAGATATGCAATATCAAAGTAAGCATTTTTTTTTCAATATTTCGGACTTATTTTTTGCAAAAAGTTGAACCATCATTACAGTAACTTATGCCGATTATGAAAAATTCATTCGTTTTAATACAAGTCGAATAAAATGATAAAAACCTTGCGAAAATTGAAAAAAAGTGTTTTTTTCATTTTATTTAAGTTGCATGAATTTTTTATAATCGATATAAGTTACTGTAATGATAGATCAACTTTTTGCAAAAAATAAGTCAGAAGTATTGCAAAAAAACTGCAAAACTTTGATTTTGCAAATCTCCATAAGTATTGATATCAGGTGGTGGTTGCTTGAACATTTTAGACTCATAATATAGGCAAGGAATCTACCGGCCAAGTTTCTGCTGCTAGGTCTGGTACACCCTGCATAAGGTATTTTTTTTATTTACTATGCTTTTGATATTAAAAATAAACCTAACTTTGTATAAACCACTTTGATTAATAAACTGTCGAATGGTTTCACTTCAACCGTACCTCCTACTACTGATCCATAATCCATAAAATAAAATATGTAGTAAAAAATCAACTGTCATGCGGGAGCTTGGCCTATAGAAAATGAAATATGTTTTTTTTAAATTAATAATAAATCATCATCATCATCATCTTCTTCCCCTTGTCCTAGTAGGGTCGGGGGCCCAAAGACTCGACAAGGTGCTTCCATGATCCCCTGTCTTGCGCTGCTTCTTCTCCAGTCAACCAGTCCAGACCCATTCTGTTTTCAAATACATTTTTTTGTTGTCTCTCCCAGCTTAATCTGGGTCGACCTACCGGCCGTCTTCCCTCCGGGGTTGCCAAGAGGATCCTTCTTGGTAATCGTTCCTCTGGCATTCTGAGCACATGTCCAAGCCACCTCAGTTGTGATTTTTCTAAGTGCAGGAGTAGGGGCTCCATGCCGAGTGTGTGCCTTACGATAAATGATAAATAATAAATATTACAATTGATATAAATTAACTTTGTTAAAACCACTTATTTATTGAAAAAAAATTCAACATTCGAAGCCAATGACTTCTTCGTCAGGATAACAAAAATAATATTTAAAAATCGAAGTATAGATCAAAATATTAAAAACTTATATATGGAAAATGATAATATAAAGTACCTAATTAACTTGAAAATAAATTTAAAAGAAAACTATTTGCAAAAAGGACCTGATTATTTATAATATTCAATTTACTATTTACACTCTTTCTTATTTCCAAATTCTAATTTATCAAATTGTGATTCTGTATAATTTGTATGTAAAATTTGTAAACCCTTATTAATATCAAAAGAATGATCCATAGCCAAAAGATGGTTAGAAAATTCAGAATAATTATTACTATTTAAACAAATTAAGTGTTCCTTAACTCTTATTTCAAAATTTCTACACGTTTTTCCTATTTAAAAATAATCACAATCATTACAAATTAATTTATAAACACCCGATTTTTTAAAAAAATTATCTTTATCTTTAGTATTTAATATGTATCTTTTAAATTTATTATTAGTATAAAAAAATATATGACGTTTAATTGAACATTGGGTATTAATTTTATAAATAAAAATGAAACTTTATTTCGAAAATATTTTGTGGGATTGAAGCCACTTTGATGGTCCTCTTTAGGCCTTAAAATCCCTTTTCAAAGAACTCGAGATTTTCGTGTTTCGTACTAAGGATAATGCACTATTAATAATTCAATAGATCTTTCTTAAGATTTCCTTAATCTAATGCTTGTACATACGTATAAAGCATCCCCGTGGAATAAATTTTCTTTTCAAGAACGAACCCCTCTGCGTAGACTTTCTAATACAGCCTCCCTCTTCTGATTTAAATATAAGTTTTTTTGCGGCATATCAGTTACTATACAAATTTACATGCTTTCAAAATCAAGGCATCCCCTGTACCAACACAAGATTATTTAAATAGAATATTAAAACAAATACTAATATCATTAAATTTTTAAAAGAGGTTCGGAATTCACGGAATGAAAGGGAATTTTTTTCAGAATATTTTGAGTTTATTCAAATCTTTCAGAACAAACTCAAAATATTCTGAATGAAAATACTGGTAAAAAAGGAATTTAATAAAAACAGGAAATAATATTTCCTGGCGTATCGTAGTGTAATTCGGATGAATTTCATTACACAGAAAAAAGTATATTGCTTTCAAAAATTCCGTAAAAATCACATTTAGTGACATTAACGACATCTGTGGGGATTTAGGAGAATGAAAATGGCTTTGTACAGGCCGCATGGAAAGGTTGTTACAATGCATATATAAAGTGTGGCATGTAATTCAAATATATACAACTTCCAAAAATTAGTAGGCATGGTATATTCTATCACGGGTGGAAATGGCGAATGTTACATTGTGTAAAGTGATCACTTAAGCCAACCATACGTTAGGTCATAAGTCCTATGTACACCCAAACGACTTCTTTACCTACTTTCACATAAAAAAACTACAGTTTCGACTCTGTGAGACACCTATAATATGCATTAATTGGGATTTTTTTTATTTCTCTGCGGAGTAAAGCTCCGAGAGCAAGTAAAGTTGATATAACAAGTAGTAAAATAAATAAAATGCTCTACAAATAAAATAAAAAAAGAATGAAAGTCTGAGCTCGCAGCGGATTTTCGCTCGATCCGATGATGGAGACACGACCTCTGCCACCGCGGCGCTGTTTATTTTTTCTCTATAGAACTTTTTTTTGCTCTCGACCGTCGCCTTTCGCACGTTCTGGAACTTCCTTTGTTACTAAGCGATGAAGAGTCGTTAGCTTTTTACAAGCTTTTTGGAGAAAAATGAGAAATTGCAGAATTTTAAATGTAAATAATGTTGAGGTGTATAAATAATTGAGGTATAAATAAAAAAAGTTAATTTAAAAAATCAAAAAAATTTCACTGAGTGAAAAGTGAACTTAAATAAAAACTGAAAAGAAAAAAACACGTCCAGTAGTCTAGAATTCTATTAGGTCCTTACATACGAAATTGGCGTTTTGCCGTACTGGCAAATTGGATCTCAAATATCTTCTCTTTGGTTAGGAATTCCAAATCCAAATTTATACAGCTATTTACTCATGTATTTGTGTTTTGAAAATTATAATTCATTTGTTTTTTCCTCAATTGTTTTTTTCTTTGCGTCACTCAGTTTACAAAATGAAAAACTTGAAATATCGCCTTATTTACGAGTACGAGTTCCACCGTGGCACCAGTGCTGCAGAAACGGCTCGAAGGATTAATGATGTGTATGGCGACGGTGCCGCAAAAGAAAACACAGTGCGTTTTTGGTTCCAACGTTTTCGTTCTGGAAATTTCGACCTGCAGAACAAGCCCCGTGGACGGCCGGAGACCAAAGTTGATAATGAAGAATTGAAGGCTATTGTGGAATCGGATCCATCGCAAACCACATCCGAGTTAGCTGCAGGCTGCGGTGTTAGTGATAAAACTGTTTTAATCCACTTGAAGCAAATTGGTAAGGTGAAAAAGCTTGAAAGGTGGGTACCTCACGAATTGAGTGAAGCAAATCAACAAACGCGCGTTGACTGCTGCGTTGCATTACTCAACCGGCACAATAATGAAGGGATTTTAAATCGAATCATTACCTGTGATGAAAAGTGGATCCTGTACGATAATCGGAAGCGCTCATCGCAATGGCTGAACCCTGCCGAACCAGCCAAACCATGCCCCAAGCGAAAATTGACTCCAAAAAAGTTACTTGTGAGCGTTTGGTGGACTAGTGCTGGTGTCGTTCACTACAGCTTTCTTAAATCTGGCCAGACGATTACGGCAGATGTCTATTGTCAGCAACTGCAAACCATGATGGAAAAGCTAGCTGCTAAACAACCGAGGCTGGTTAATCGCTCTAGGCCACTGCTGCTTCATGATAACGCTAGACCACACACTGCACAACAGACGGCTACCAAATTAGAGGAGCTTCAATTGGAATGTCTAAGACATCCACCGTACTCTCCGGACCTTGCCCAACAGATTACAATTTTTTTCGAAATTTGGATAACTTCTTGCAAAGGAAAAAATTCAACTCCGATGGGGCAGTCCAAACCGCCTTCAAAGATTTTATTGATTCCCGTCCGAATGTGGTGTCCGTTTTTTAGTAAAGGGATCGATGAACTACCTATGAGATGGCAAAAGTGCATAGATAGCAATGGTACATACTTTGATTAAATAAATATATTATAATAAAAAAAAATCGGCTTTATGTTCCTCCCATACTAAACGCCAATTTCATATGTAAGGACCTAATATTAAGTAATATTGAATAACTACACCGTTGAAATAGCTTCATGATCGATACACACATAAAACAAATAATAAATTCTAAAAAAGTAACCCATAAAAACCAAGTTTTTATTATACTTCCTTTCTTTGTAAAATATAACAACAATTAAAGACGAATTAAAACATATAACATAACACTAAACTTACAGTAATTTAATATATTTCTTAAATGTCAGAGTTTTTGAGCTTTGATAAGACACTTCATGCTTTGAAATTAAATTCTAAAAACATTTGTCAGTCGTGAAGTACCTACCTATTATGTACACCGACAGAGTAATTCAAATTTGGTAAATATTCCGCGACGTTATCGGGCCGCCGTTGCTTGCAATCAAACATTTCTAATGATTCCAATTTGAAAAAACCAATAAAATTTCTAAAAATCGGAAATTATATTATAATTATTAATTTTTTTTTAACGAAAATTTGATAGATCTTCTTGATCGTCGCCACGGGTCTACTTGCCAAGTTTCAGCTCGATTGGATCACGGGCAAAGGGTCAAAAATCGATCCAAAGTTTTTTCGACGGCAAGCCGGCAAGCAAGCAAGCAGACGCCACGAGTTAATATAAAGGGAGTAAAAATACATAGATGAAAACGCAATTATTTGCGTAAAAACTTAGTTTATCACTGATATAATGTTATTTACGGTAATAGAAGACGTGTACCTACATTAAGGGGGAGGGGTAAGGTTTTTAACTTTCTTTTTTGCATTTTATTTTTAATTTTTTAAATGAATGTATAACATCGCAAAAAATCGCGTTTTTCCCTTCAAAGTGTTCCAAAAAATTGAAAAATTGAAATTTCAAAAAACCCTCCCAGCGTTACCTGGGAAAACCTATTATCTAACGAATGAACTTTGATTTTTTGATTTCAGATGATCTACCACCAAGTTATGATGGACACCGCAATTCTCCTTTTTTCCGAGACACGTCCGAATAATTGCTGCCATTGCCGTATTTTTTAATATTTCGTCTTGAAAATTTTACACAATATTCTTCAAATGTCATACTTTAATGTACCATTGGTTTTAATAAAGAGATTTCAACTGTGTCGTCACAAAAAAATCACAAAAACATGCCCTTTTTTGTACGAATTAACCTTACCCCCCCCTTAAGAAGGTCCTTTCATAATCTGTCACCATGCCTATAGTCCGTACAAGAAAGCAGGATGCGCGCAACTCGCCTCTGACGGGGTTCGCTTTATTTACCCCATCCCTAAAGAAAAGCTGTCGTGTTCGCCATTCTGAGAGGGGTGTGAACAAAGTGGCCCTCGCTCTTTTGTAGCCCGACAAAAATACGCCACTCCACTTAGGAAAGGCTTTCGAAAGAGAATTATAAAAATATATTTTTGTAGAACCTTTTTAGTCTATTTTGCGGGCCATTCTTCTCGGTTCGGCTTTGTGTGTTTAAAGTAGCACCTTATATTCGCAAATTGGCTTTTTGCTTGCGTAACCTTTTATTTTGGCGTAACATTGATTGTGTGCTATGTAACTATAATATTTAGTAGAAGATATATATTTTTTTAAGTATGTATGATTGTATAAATAGATATATATTTATTTATACAATCATACATAGACAATGTTTACAAATCAATATTTTTTTGTGTGTATATACCTCACCAAAAAGAATTATGATTCTTCTGTGTGGTGAGTGATAACCACTAGTGTAATCTAATTAAATTACAATGAGAAAGAAAGAAAAGGAAATCTAATATATCAAAATGTAAACATTAAAAAATTTTATAAATCAATTAGAAAAGATATACAGAAAAATCAAAATAAATAAAAAATATTTCACCGGGATTCGAACCAACGGAACTCCATTCTATCCGGGGATGGCGCATTATCCAATTTCGCCACGGCAGCTTGTTAAGTTTAACGAAAATTTTTCTACCTTATATGTTGTCTCTTTTTAAGTGATTAATATTTTTATTCCATTCTTATAGCAATGGAGGTCCGTTGGTTCGAATCCCGGTAGCAGTTAAAATATTTTTTCGATAAATAGATTTTTCTGTTTTTCTTTTCTAATTGATTAAAAAAAAATGTTTTATAATTTACAGAACTTTGTTCTGAAATTGCAACTTCACGATAATAATGTGTTTTCTTTAATAATGAATATGCTATTTAGTAGAAGATTATATGATTTTATGCTATTGTTCAATATTGTGTAATCAATACCATTCACAGGAATAACTATGAATTAAATTCACCGTTAACATGCATGCATCGCCTTGGAAATAAATTCTCGAAATTCGTAGACATTTTTCGTCGTAGGAGAATACCCGAATTAAAGAATTACTAAGACATGGAATATACCTGTAGAACTAATTAAATTATATTGAACAAAATTTGTATATGTTTTTTTTCTCCATGAATTATATATATTCATTTATTTTAAAGTTTTCTAAGTATTTCCCTTTTATATATGTTTTAATTCTATATTTAATTTTTTTTGTGTTATTTTATCTTCTTTTTCTTATTTACCTAGTATTATTATATTTAATTTACTTTATTATTAATTTTTTAAAGGTTTCTAATTATTACTGTTTTATTTTGTAATAATCATTGTTAATATACAAATATTGTTCATTTCTCTTAAATATTTTTCATTTCTACGATTTGTTATTTATTTAAACGAATTTTAATAAAACGTGTTTTATGTTAGGTAAATAATAATCCTTGTAACTTTCTTGTACTGTAGAAAACTACTAGGACGTTGATTAATAAATAAATAAATAAAATTTTAATATTATTTGGTGGGGAACCTGGCACGAGGCTACTTTAGAGTCTTTAAGGGAGGTTTCTGCCTTGTTGGGCCAAAAATGTGATTTTTCACCATTTTCTTAGGCGAAAATTATTAGCGGAGTTTATCAATTAAGTTATGTAGATTGTGACGCGGTTTACATCGGACAAAGTGGGAGAAAAATAAAGGAAAGACTTGAAGAGCATAAAAGAGCCGTAAAAAACTTTAGTTTTAATTCAGTAATGGCAGAGCATGCCAGAATGGAGGGACATAAGTTTGATTCGAAATTATTATATGGGTGCAATAAAGGAAGAAGAATGGACATCTTGGAGATTTTAGAAATAAATAATAATAAAATAAATAATAAAAATATAATTAACATCCAGATACCGCCCATAACCTCTCCACTCCTATCCATTCTAACCCCGCCCCCGACCCCCACCACCATTACACCCACCCAATCCCTATAAATTCTGTCTCGAATTATTTTAATTTAGTTGTAAACGTGTTGTTATTGACAATGGGAGAAATCCTGAAAACGTTCTAACGATTCAAAATAAATATAGTGGAATAAAACAGTGTTCCTCAGTCCCTCATTTTTTAAATATTGAAAATTATTAAATATACAATGTTGATATTAATTTGGTATGTTGATTAAGCAGTTTCTATTGAACATAAAAATATTTTTTACCAACAAACTTCCCTTCGATCGCTCACTGTTTTTTTATTTTCCAATATTCATTTTATTCTAGTTCAGGTTATAGACAATAGTAGTACAAAGTAAAAATAGGTTTTATTTTTTGCTTCAGATTCTCTGTCCGGGACTTAGGACATATTTTATTATATAAAAAAATATTTTAATGCTAGATAAAGACTGCTAAGTCTAAATTCCAAAACTCAACATACCATATTTAATAAACGCCGCATAAAAAAATCATTTTTGGCCCAACAAGGTAAAAACCTCCTTTAAATACTGCGGAAAAATTAATCTTGAAAGTAATGTTTTTATATCCGTCACAACTTTTATACAGTTGATATAAAGCTGTAGCCTGTAAAAATGAAGGTATTTTAACATGTTGGTTCCTAAAGAATAAGTATTTATTTAATTAATAAAAAAAGTGTTTATGCTATAAAAAATTACGGACTATGACAGTCAGTCAGCTCTTCGTGATACAGATTCTGTTAATTTTTAAATAAAATAGCCATTACCAAAAAAACTCAGCAGATATGCAACATCAGTATGTGTTCTTCATCCCCTTCGGGCTCGCTAACAGCCTACCTTAAGTGACAGTGGGGGGGACATCTTAAATAAAGGGATGACGTGAGAAGGGAAAAAGAGAATCTGGATTGGAAGTTCCGTATTGAAAGAATAAATATGTTGTCTCCAAGCTCGTCGAACTAATGATACAGTGTAATGTGTGATAAACTTGTAGTTATTAAAATAAAAAAAAGTAATCCATGAAAACCATGTTTTTACAATACTCCCTTTCTCATGTTCGGGTTTCGTGTCTACCATATGCGTCGGAATCTCCATACAACTTGCATGAAAAAACATTAAAAATTTGAAAAATCCAAAATTATGCTATAATTATTATTATTTTTTAACGAAAATTTGATAGATCTTCTTGATCGTCGCCCCGAGTCTGCTTGCAAAGTTTCAGCTCGATTGGATCACGGGAAAAGGGTTAAAAATCGATCCAAAGTTTTTTCGTCAAGAAAACAAGCAAGCAGACGCCACGAGTTAAAAGAAAGGAAGTAATAATTATAGGTTATTAGAAGAAAAGATTAAGAAGAAGAAAAACTGAATTCGTAGAGATAAGATCACTTACACACGTGTGTGCCAAATCCATTTATGATAGATTAAAAAATGAAGATGTTAGGAAATAATTTAAAACTTAGCATGGTTGATAGAATGAAAAAAGGGTTACTTTGATGGTTTGGGCATGTTGAGCGAATGAATGAGGAAAGAATCTTAAGAAAAATATATAATGCTAGAGTTGACGGTATCAGAAAGAGAAGACGACTGCGGAAGGAGTGGCGGGACCAGATTAAGCAGATATTGGAGAATGGTCGTCTTAGGAGCCTCGACAATCGTCGAGCTTATATGCATAGATGTGTGAATGTGGATGGGCGAGAGTTTTGTGTCAGGAAAGAAGAGTGTGGCGCTCTGTCCTCTCTGCCTGCCCTCTTGGGAAAACAGCATTATTAGATTAAACATTTCTCGAACAGTGAATGGACGTGAGCTAAAAGTGTTTAGCAGTAGGTTTTTTTATTTATTTTTATTTATTTAAAATGTAATGGAAACCTAAAAGGTTTATAGATAACATTTTTACATGATTCAATATAAGAAATAATAATAATATGATTTAGATACAAAGTCATTTTTTTATAGTTGGCCGAGTTTTAACATTTTTGTCACATCTGTTTTGAATTTGTCAGTGGTCAGTCGTTTGGTCTGTTGTGGCAGGTCATTGTATCATTTTAATCCGTTGCAAATTAGTCGGGATTGTCCTGTTTTTGTTTTGGCGTATGTTATGTGATAATTTTGAGCCATTCTAGTGTTGTGTTGATGTTTTTCATGTGTTTTGTGTAATTTTATGTCTTCGTCTTGTATTTCGCCAATTGCTAGTCTGTGAATGATTTTAAGTGTTTCTTTCGATGTTTAATTGTTGTGTTACATGGTATACAGTTTCAGTTGGTGTCCGGTATTTAATTTACGACTACTCTGGACGTTTTAGAAAAACTTGGAAACAACTGGGAGCATGTGAAAGTGGGATGCACGGGAACATGCACACAACTTTTTAAAATTACATCGCAGCTGGCGCGAGGGAAAAGATTTTGTCGTGACAGCTGCGAAGACCACAACTCGTACGATTAGCTGCAGAAGCAGCGCGAATGTGTACCAGAGACAGGTGAAATTGAAAGTGCGATTTACGGAATATCGTTTTAGTTTGTTTTCAATGACTTCGTGATTTAATTGAAGGTTCTTCTTCTTCTTCTTCATCAGCCTTCGTCTTTCCACTGCTGGATATAGGCCTCTTCCT
This sequence comes from Agrypnia vestita, assembly GCA_016648135.1. Lineage (NCBI taxonomy): Eukaryota > Metazoa > Arthropoda > Insecta > Trichoptera > Phryganeidae > Agrypnia > Agrypnia vestita. Next base: position 19,876 of record JADDOH010017696.1, read on the forward strand.
TATTTTTCCATTCTTCCCTGTTGTTGGCAAATTGTAGCCATTTCTTTCCCCCCACAGCGATAATATCATCGGCCCATCTCATTTGAGATCTTCCGATGCCTCTTTTATTTTCCCAAGGTCTCCATTTCAGAACTTTGGGAGGCCATCTTGTAGTATTCTGTTTTGCAACGTGTCCTGCCCATTGCCATTTTAGCTTCGCTACACGATCTATGATATCCACTACTCTAGTTCTGCGCCTAATTTCGTCGTTTCTGATTCTATCTCTTAGGCTTACTCCAAGCATGGATCTCTCCATGGATCGTTGCGTGCATTTGAGCTTTTCTACACTTTTCTTTGTAAGGGCCATAGTCTCCAATACATACGTCATCACTGGCAGTATGCACGATTCAACGGCTTTTCTTTTTAGGCTAATTGGGATCTCTTTGTTTTCGAAGATATGTTTGAGTTTGCCAAAAGCAGCCCAGCTCATTCCTATTCGTCTTGGCAATTCTGCTGTTTGGTTTTCTTTGTTCATTTTTAACTTGTTATTTCTTAATTAGTTTTATTGTGTTGTAAGTGTACATAGTGTATTCCCACTTTGGGAATACGGGATTTGTTAGTGAAATAACAGGCGGTTATAAGTACTGTTCTGTTTTACTGTAGAAATGCGTGTTGCGGACCGACACTAGCTACCGTGACCCTATACTGTACGTAGACGGGAACAAGAAGAGGGCGCGCCCGTGCGCGCACATCCTTACAAGCCGACCCCTCTTCCCCTCCTGTGCCAGGGTGGCTGGTCAATAATCTACTTAATAACAAAATAACAGAATGTTAGTAAACTTAGTAAAAACCACTACCAGATTTACGGTCTACCGGTTTCGAGACGTACCCGTCTCTTCGTCAGGACCAACACTACACTACTACATTCACAACACTATACACCCCAACCATAGTATTGTCAAACTATCAGCACTATTGTTCACATGCGTGTTAATCTTGGTAACACCCACTTTAGACCCCGCCCCCTCTCACTCTCTCTCGTTAGATCCCTGAATTGTTCAGTAGTTCAATGGTTCATAATCAGTGCATGCTCTGATAAGTTTACTAACATTCTGTAATTATGTCTAACCATAAAGTTAATGCTTTAAATATTAATAATATTAATTATAACAAAATATGTTATTATGTTTAAAAGCTTTTCATTACCTTGGCAATGTTATTTTTTTTACTTAATCTAATAGCTAAAAAATCTAAAAATAATTTTATTTTTCATTCATTCAAAAATTATTTGAATTATAGCAATTTGGAGCTAGCGTGGTAGGTGAATTTTTAAACGAATTACATTAACTTTACGCATTTTTCTTGAATCTCCCCTTTTCAGACTGGTGGAGATGATGTCTCGAAAACTATTTAACCGATTTTTTTTTCAAATTTTGCGTAACTTTATCCATGACTATCTTGCTCGCGCGGCTTCGCACGCGAAGATTTTTAGAAACTTTAAGTCATATTTTATCAATTTGTGTAATTAAGCTTGACACATAGATATATGTCGCATGATAAAGTATTTAAATATCTCTTCCATTAACGCAGCGTTCGTAAAAACGAATCGCTCGACCATTTTTTCGTCGAATTAATTTGTAAAATAGGTCACTACGAAAAGTCATTTTATTTTAACGGGATAATATATAGCCTATAACCACCCTGAAAGTCCATTCTAAATATTGATGAAAAAATTCGGATGAAAGTTTCAGAGATTACCTATTACATCCAAACTTACAAACTCACAAACTTTACTTCTTTATACATTAGTATAGATAAGTATATATATTGATACGCGCACCTGAGGGATGTAAACGAAAATCCCATACCTGTGTCTATTTCTCAGAAGCCATTAAACCCGGCCGCACTGTAAAATTGCCCGGCTTCCCAAAGGAGCATATTTTCAGTGAATTTGGCTGCCGTGAGCTCCGCCTAGTAGCAGCGAATAAACGGTTGTTCGCTAATCCATCCCCACCGCCGCCGAAAGGGTATAAAAGCGGTGCGCTTATACTTCCAGCCAGGATTTACTGTTCGGAAGGCTCCAACAGTCCTCGCCTTACTAGGAGGTGTCCGGGAGGGATTCGTGGCGAACTTAGGAAGCGATATCGCCGCCGCAGTCGAGTGTTCTCCTGCCGGGCCGTACCAAGGCGAGCTTACGTAAAGCTCGAGTCTCGTCGAGTTCTTATCTCCGAGAAGTCTCTCCGCCATCGCTCTTGCTGTCGAATTTTTTCCAGCAAGAGCCTTCGCCGAATCTGTGAAGTGAGATCAAGAATTCCACCATAATATTGTGTCGTGACTACGCCAGAGACCTAAGTGCTTGTGCTAATTTTATTCTATATTCTGTATGTACCTACTTTGATATTTCTACTGTTTATATTTCTGTGTGTTCTTCTATATTCCTACTTTTTATATTTCTGTGTTCATCTCTACTACGTATGTACATTTGTGTTTTACTGACTGTTAATAAATTGTTGTAAAAATAATCTTTTCGGTTATATCCACGCCTTTGCCACTTGCACTTATAACTTGAAACCAAACCACCCCCTTTCAATATATATATTTATTTATTTATTTACTTATATACGCCCATTACAGGCATTTACATAAAAAATATTACATTAAATTCAAAAAGTATATACATTAAACAATATCAGAAATAAGCAGTAAAATATAAAATATATGAACATAAAGTAGGTACAAGTATAAGCAATAAAAGATATAAGCAGTGAAAGTATCAGGTATTGCTTGCCGAACGTAACTTGGCGTGCGGCGAATAATGGACCGATATTACCGTCTGACAGTTTGACAGATAGAACGGCCGTCATTACTGCATGGTTTCTTTAGCGCTGCCCGACCAAATTTCTGTATTTAATACGACACCGGTCACCGGACATTCTGTACATTATGTATTGTGTAATACATTTACACCCTGACAACGTCTGTTACGCGACAGCGACGCCCTCCCTCGCACGCCAAGTTATAGCGGTACGTCTATATAAGCATTAAAATATGATTATAAAAATTGAAAATATAAAGTACAGAGCAGTAATGTGCATAAATATATATTACACATCATTTTATGTATATATTAACAGTAGTTAGTAATGAAATAGCATTGTCTCTTTAAGAATAAACTTTATTTTCACTAGACTGTCATTGAAAACATCAACCATATAACCAAATTCATTACCAGTCTTTAATATTCCTCTAATTACGGCATTTGACTGGTAATTCGTTCTGGAATTTGGGCAATAAAATATGACAATTTGTCGAGTTCTATGTAAGGACGGGATATTATACTTGATACACGCTACAAGGTCAGGGCTGTCCAACATATTATTTACAATTTTGTAAAGAAGAACTATATCACAAAATTTTCTTCTATCTTTATAAGGTGAGAAATTTCAGTCTCTTTAATAGGATATTGTATTCTATGTTTTGTATTGGTATGCTTATTTTGTAATTAATATATTTGAGAAATTTGCATTGGACACGCTCAATACTCTCTATATGCCCATTATAATATGGAGACCAAACTGATGAGCAGTATTCTAATTGTTTCGGATAAAAGATGTGTATAATATTTTAATGAATTCAATCGATTGAAATGAACGTGATGTCCTTAAAACAAATCCCAGCAACTTTAGAGTCTTACAAGTTATCGCATTTACATGATTAATAAAAGTAAGTTTTGAGTCGAAATGTGTGAGAAAAGAGAAAAATATATATATATTTTTTGATAACATTAAATTTTATAAATTTTTAGGGAAAAATATTCAAACTGACCTCATTTGCAAAAAAAGTTACAAAATTACGTCATTTAACAAGTAAATATATAACTTTTTTATTTCATAAATCCTGCGACTTGAATATCTCCACCAGCTGCGTCACGGAGAAGGACCTTTGCGGGACAATACATAAATTCGCCATTTGGAAATTTTCTAAATAATTTGATGATGTAAAATATTAACTAATACGTGGTAGTAAATCGAGTTTTATACACTTGCAATAGTTGAATATGCAAACAAAAATTGAATTTCAATATTTTATTGTGTTAAATTATTTTACTAAAAATATAAAATGGATAAATAGTGACAACGCAAATTATCTTTGTTAAATGATTAATTAACTTATACTCGCCGTATTCTGAAAATATAAATATTGCTGTTTCTATATCTTGACAATTATTGTATTACATTGGAGTGCCGCCTATTTTGACGTTTTAAGTTTGAACAAACGTTAAGTTGTTCATTATTTGTGAATAACTAAACATTTATTAACGTTTAAGAGCTTTCTGATTGATTGAATTCATTAATTTTAAACCTGTCAAACTTAAAATGCCAATATTGGCGGCGTTACTTTGTTATACAATAGCTGTCAAGATGCAGTAATAGAAATATTTCTTTAATATCATTGAAAGATTTGGCAGATACTTCGTGGTGCAACATTATAATTTAAAATATGTTTTACTTTACTTTGTAATACACACACAATATGAGCTATTAAATTACAACTATAGTTTCGAGAGGAGCAGTCCCTCTCATCATCAGGTATAGATAATAACTAACTTAAATACAAAATTTATCAATCTAATTGGGTAGGTCAGGGGGTCAGGGGGGCGCGCGGAAAATCGAAACTATAGTTGTAATTTAATAGCTCATAGTGTGTATTACAAAGTAAAGTAAAACATATTTTAAATTGAAATATTTCTTTTCTCAGAATACGGCCACTTGATTGACCTCTGAAGCTTTTATTTGAGAAGTATGACATAACATAACATTTATATAAGAAGATCCTCATGGTATACTTTCACCCTTCGAAATGGGGGTGTTATTTTCAATTCATGTATTCGTCGGAAAACGAAAAATACAAGGATTTCAAGCGGGAACATCTTCCGATTGAAAGAAAATCCCTTTTTGTCAATTCAACTCCAGCGCGGTGTGTTTTCTTTGGGATTTCGAGAATAATATTCTCGGCACTTGCGGCCTGGGCAAACTTTGTCTAAAGAAAGTTCGCACACTTCAATGGCAAGATTCTCACCCCTTATTTCAAGACTTGAAATGAAATCAGAAAATTCTTGTTTACAATTTATTTTGGAGCGGCTCCAGCTACATGTTGAAAATTCTTGTTTACGATTTATTTTGGAGTGGTTCTACATGATATTTCTGATTGGAAAAGTTGTCGACATTCTGCACTTGAGCTAGATTTTTATTTATTTTATTTGAATTATTAAACCTACAACGCTTATACAAAGAATTACTGCAGCGAAACTTCTTCTTCTTCTTCTTCTTTTGTTAGATCCTTGATCTGTGTTGACAGGTCTGTCCTGGTCTTATGACGAGGACGTCCAGCTCTCTCTCCATCTCTTTGGTGGTTTCCCTGGTGGTCGGCGCATAATGGCTCTGGGAAGTCTCGTCTGCTCCATTCTCTCGACATGGTCCCTCCAGAAACGCCTTCTCTGCCTGCTCCATCTTACAATGTCTTGTATGTCGCAAGTTCTGCGGATTTCCGCATTGGGTACTCTGTCTCTGAGGGTCTTGCCCGCAATGGGTCTTAGAGTCTTCATCTCGGTAGTTCTGAGGAGGTGTTTAGTTCTCACCGTGTCCGCTCTTGCTTCGATACCGTATGTCATGATCTTATAAAGTCTTATGCATGTTTTATATATTCTGACTCTGCTTCCCACTAGCATATGCTTATTGGCTCATACAGTGTCTCTTAAGCATCCGGAGATAACCGCTGCTTTGTTCGTCTGCTCTTTGATTTCGTTATACAGATCGCTATAGCTAGATAAACATCTTCGTATCATTCGTATAGCGAAACATATCACAAAAATACAAACGCTTGGGAAAATTACATAGATATATTGTGACACCGGGAATCAAAGAAGTCAGTCAAATTTTTTTTATTTTTTTTAGTTAATATCTGAACCCTGATGAAGACTCAGTTGTGAGTCGAAACTAGTTGGTTTAAACTCAATATAGTGGTGTTAAACAAAAAGTTATTTTATTTAAAGATATTATGTCTCACCACAATGTGTTTGCTTCGTATGAAAATTTAAAAACACATTTTTTCTACTTAATTATTGATAATGCCGTCATAAGGCGAAACACGCCTTACAAAAATTAACTAAGTTGAACCAAAAAAGTGTGTTTTTATTTTCATACGAGCGACTATTTTTAAGACCTGCATGTAGGTACTTATTTTAAATTTATTCGATTTTATTTATCTATAAAAATAATTCTTAATGCTGTATGCATATTCTGGGTTTGAAATATTTTCTTTACATATTTCCTTTTTCATGATAATATAAGGTACGTAAATACGAAATGTCCTGAATCATCCTTCATTATTTATAATTGTTTTCCCTTAAAGCTAATATTTCACGAAACAAGGGAGGCTTACGTTCGAATGGCTTTCGTGCACCACGAAATGTGTTCTCGAATTGTTAAGTTTAACCCGACAAAACTTGGCCAGCGCAGCACCTTTGGAGGCATTAATTCTCACAGTACTTAATCCTCATATCTCACGAGAGTGTAGAGCCCTCCCTCCACGTGTCGAGGTTCTATTTACAGTTTGAATCCCCTATCTGCTACAGCACACCCCAGTCGTCGATATATTCGTGAGTGTAACACTTGCATCGAAAAGTTTTTAGTGAAATTCAGCGCATTCGAACGAGATTCGACAATTCTATAAATGGAAAAGAATGAAAGCTTGTGAAGGGAATAATACAAGAATATGGTCCCGTTGTTCATACAATGAAAATAAGTATTTCACTATATAATTTAATGTCCTCTTAATCTAACTGAAATAATCGTAATCTAAGTTAAACAAACCACATCTAATAACCTAACCTAACCTAACCTCATATATTGCCTATGAAATGTCAAAATATGCAGTGCATTTTTCGAAACTTTAAAGTGTAATAATATCTTATTTAATACATAATTTTTAAAGGTAAATTATCTTTCATTTTGTTATTAGCACATTCAATAATATAGTGAAATAATCATTTTTGTTATATATGCAATGGGACCATTATCTTGGATTTAGCCCTTGTGAAGTTTAATTAGTTATTTTGGTTGCTCTCACATACTTTGCTAATTTCTAATGATTCTAAGTTGTACAATTTAAGACCAGTATAAATATACGTGCATGACAGATGATCCCATCAACGTGTCTCCAACATTATTTATTATAAGATACGTTTTTGTGTTTCCAATTAATGATGGGAAAATTCTGACAAAAATGTTGTTCAAATATTGACCCTTAAAATAATATTAAATTCTAGATTCTAAAAATCGAGGAGAATGGAACGTAGGGTTCCTGGATGGACTGGAATATTCTGGAAGGAACCAATATACCTACGTCAAAATACGCGAGAAGGTTCTTGAACTCGAGCGGTTATAAACTATACAAACTACGCACAAGACGCTCGGGCCACACAGTCGGTTTTTGACAAGCGAGACCAGACCATAGAAAGCCATACCATAGAAAACAAGCGACAAGCGGCGATTCAGTATGAACAAACGGCAATAAATTAAGAGAGTACCTATTGGGTGTTCAATAGTGAATAGTGTCCCACAGATGTGTGATTAGTGACAATTAGTGCGAAATGAAATGAAAGAACAGTTCTTCTCATTTAATACGTGTCCAGTGACTTTGTTGAATAAAAAAACTCTAAATAATATCATGTGTTTCATTTGTCTCTCATCGCCGCAATCACTTAACAGTATGTTACCGGTTCAAAGATAAAAAGTATAATATCAAATTATAAATAAAAACATGAATGCTGACGCTAAGAATGGAAAGACATTGTCGTGCGTTTTCATTTTGGATCTACCAATTTATCTTCTTTCTTCAAGTTTCAACCTAGGACACATAATCACCATTAATCTAATAGATAACAACGACATTGATAGGTATAGACGAGCTTAGTAGAAGGTTTCATGTTTGTATTAGTGAAAAGGATGATTTTTCTTGCCTTCTGTGCAACATTCTTTCTTTTTCTTTTTTCAACATTTAATCTTCTGACATATTTATGTTAATGTAACTATTATAATTTAGTTTTTTCGCTTCGCACTTTATCTTTCTTTTTTACTCCCTTTCTTTTAACTCGTAGCGGCTGCGGTTTGTTGTCTGCCGGAAAAATTTTGGATCGATTTTTAACCCTTTTCCCGAGATTCAATCGAGCTGAAACTTTGCAGACAGACTCGTGGCGACGATAAAAATGATCTAACAAATTTTCGTTTAAAAAAATTTAATACTTATAGTTTAATTTTGGATTTCTCGAAATTTTAATGATTTTTTCAAATTGGAATCAATACAAATGAGAAATGACTCCGACGCGTGCAGTAGGCATGAAAGCTGATTTAATGGGAAAGGGAGTATAATAAAGTTGGTTTTTATGAGTTTTTTTTATATCTCCTATGAACATTGATAATTTTTGTCCATGTACCTTATTTATTTATGTTACTTTTTATATTTTATGTATCGCTTATATATATTAATTCAATATTTGGATACTTGTATGGAATATGTGGGATTGCGCTAACCTCCCCACATACTGGAATAAACACATAAATAAAATACTGAGTAGCTTGTTGGTCTTGTGGTTAGGACTCACATCTCGTGATCCAAAGGTCGCGGATTCGAATCCCACTCCGGACCAGCAAGTTTGTCCTATTTTCATAGCACAAGCGTTTAGCTTAATTTGAAAATAGTAAGAATATTGATGTGACACGTATTCCGTGTTCAGGTGGAGTAGGTTGTTGGTGTAATGGTTCAGAAAATCGTCAAGAGAAGGTTCTAGCGTTGTTTCAGGAGATCGTCATGTCAGTTTCACTTAGCATAAGTGATTAGCTTAGTTTGAAAATAGCAAGAATATTAATGTAACAGTTATCCCGTGTAGCATATTTATTTGTATAGAGCGTTAAAGATCTTTCAACTGAGAATCTCTCTAAATTTTGAATAATTATATTACATTAACAATTTCGTATAGGTGTTTTGAAAATCCTGAAAAATTGTTAAGCAAACGTATTCCTCTGAAAAATCGTATAAAAAAAAAATTATATGAATGTTATTAACGCCATATTCCAAATAAACAATAATTTCGTTGTCTGCCCGTCCGTCTGTTTGTCTGTATGTCCCCGTAACTTTTTTATAGTAAAATATTCTTTTTCTTCGAATAATTTTTTTTAGATTTTTTTTTTGTAAATGTAAAAGTAACATCATTTTTGACGGGTTACAACTAGTATAGTATAAATAGATAAAAACACATACTTCTCTCTCTCTCTACCACTAACTAATTCATAAGACTATGTTAGGTAAAATGATTTCGACGAATATTATTTCTTCAGATAGATGTCTCAGGAAAAGTGACTAGCTAGAACCAATAAAATAATCCTGAAATAATGAAGTTTTCTCTCAAGGAAATTATTCTCATTAGTATTGCCTTACCTGGAGTGTTGTTTTTCCGTTCTCCTGCCATTTAATTAGATGCTCCCCCTTCAAGGACCATCCAGGAGCGTAACTGATACCGGGAACCGCCTGCCTCTCCTGCGCTCCTCTTACAGGGGAACTAATGTGTTGATTTCTCTTGCTACCAGGAGACGACGTCCTACAGGAGGTGAACTTTTTCATACCGCACATGACCGAAATACTCGCACCACTCGAACCGGACACCGCGTCACTCTCGTGCTCCCCTGTCGCGAGAGCGTCACCCGTATCAGGAGCGCATCTCTGCGAAGAATTCTTTTTAGGACTGAACTGAAATATTCTAGATTTACAAGCACCACTGACGTTTTTTGTTTGAACTGTTTCACTCGACGTTTTTTCGCTGCCGATTTCTGCCGCCCTGATGAAGTTCAGAACGCATTTGTTGCTGCTGAAGCCGAATAGTTTTTTTTTCGGACTTTCTTGTAGTTTCTGTGCATCTCTTCCTGCATTTCTCGACGACGAAGCTGTACAATCGTTGCTGACTTCTAAAACAGAGTCGGGAGAATTTAATTCCTCTTCTTTCTCACGCGTTATATCTTCTGATGGAAGCGCGTCTTCTTTTGCTGTTCCTAGATCTTCTTCGGAATTTCTGGCTTCCTTGCTGGAGGCCTGTGAGAGGAACAGCTGAGTCCTTTGAACGAATGGTGTTGCCTTCGAGTAGAATTCGCTTGTCTCTGGTATTCTGATGTGAAATGGGATGGTCGACCTCGCCGATCTTGTGTAGCGTTTCTCCATGTACTTGCGTGCCATTGAGATATTAGAGTCTTGTCATTCATATTCAAACACTGCTGTTATCCACTATTTTGAGTTTATGCTAAATGCGCTCCTGGTTCATGAAAATATTTTATTATTTGCTTGCTTATTATATTTATGTATTTATTTTATTAATTGAATATATACTGATTTATTTTAACTAAACAACTTTTAATTAACCATTAAAATAGTATCTACGTCTACCGGTTTCGATACCACTGTATCTTCAATAGGACGGATGAAAACTAATTATCTATTCTAGCAAACAAATCAATTTTTGAACGGGAGCGTGGCTGCAGCTATGGTGGGGGGTGATTGAGAAGTGGACGCCGAATTGGGGAACATGTCAAGTAACGGGCTATTCACAAAATCTACCTGATTATTAATTATATTGACTTTAGTGTTCAGGCACCTTTTTATTTCTAGTATTTCTAAGTTATCTAATCTAAGGCCTCTATTGTTTACGTGTAGAATCTGGATACCGTTTTTCTTTTTAAATGTTTCCGTTTGTATTAATATTTAAAATGAAAATAAATTTAATTTTAATTATTTCACACTTAGAAAATGACATTGTCCTAAAAATATGTTCATATTAGTTAAAAAAACACTAATTTGGGGGTACGGAAACAAAATAGCCGCTTTGCAATTGAGGAACTTGAGATAAACGTATTTGTAACTGATTTTATATCCAGAGAACAGATTTTATCGCTTCGCCACATCGTTGATCATATTACAAGTAAAATCATTGAACAAAATCGGCTGAATAGATTTAGAGATATTGTCTCCACCATTCTAAAACAGCCAGTTTCGAGAAAAACGCAAAAGACTAATGAAATTCTTTGAAAAATTCACCTACCATGCTAGCTTGAAATTTCTATGATTCGGCCAATTTATAAAATTTTTGAATGAGCGATGATAAATTATTCTTAGAATTTCACGGAAGTAAAGAAATCAAGCAAGCAAGGTGGTGTTACGTAACTAAAGATCTCGGCCTAAATTTAGAGTCAATACTTAGATGATTTAAAGGTTATGGTACGCCTTAATAGCGTAATTTTCAATACAAAATACCACTTTTAAGGTGTACCTTTAAATTATTTAAGTATTAACCCTGAATTCGGGCCCAGGACTCAGTAAAAAGAAAGAAATGGAAATATGGTAGTTTTACATAATAAAAATTTCTCTAATGTTTTTATCCTGCCAATCATCTTAAGTTAGAATAATATTTTACTTTAGTAGGAAACAAACACTTTGTGGTTTGACATAGTAGATTATATAAAACAATATCATTAATCAAGATATATTATAGATGTCTCATAGAGACGAAGATGTTTTTATATGAGAAGTAGGTATGGAAGTCTATTTTTTGGGTGTTTATAGGCCTAACGACCTATCATACGGCTGACTTAAGTGCTCACTTGGCACGATGTAACGTTCACCAATTCCACCCATGATAGTCTACCACATCTATCATATTTTTGGATGTTGTATATATGATAACTATGCATTCCTTGTTCCGTATTTTGGGGAGTATAATGTCTTTAAAATGTAGTAACATAGATTTAATTTATTATAAAAAAACTTTATTATGTATCTAATGTATAAATAAATAATATATGTGGTTGAAAATTTGTCATTCCCGTAAACCAGTACAGATGTCGCCATTGGTATGATGTATCTATTGTTTTATTATAGTTGTTTGAAACAATACTTTTCTAATATGTATATGGAGTTCATCCGAATTTGCACTAGAATATGCCTGAAAATTAATTTCAATTTAAAAAAATTCATTTCAAGACCGGTTACTAATCTGAAAACAAAACTACTTTGTATAGAACTACGAATTTTATTAAATACCACGCTAATGGGATTGGCTTAGCTCAAGTTTTGTGAGGGCGTATTTTAAACCAACCGAGATTTTTAAAATTAATTTCAAATACGCCCTGACTAAGCGAAATCGCTTACCGTGGCATTCAACAAAACTCCTGGTTTCACAAAGCGATTTTGTTTTATCTACAATAATATTCCCTCGAAGGCTATTAAGGCCTGGGATTGTACCACATCTTGTTTTTTTTTTGTAAAATACACCCTCGAGTAAGGTTGTCGCATTATTTTTCAATTTTCCCTCCATTTCCTCTTTTTGAAGGGTCATCATTTTCTGTTCATTTTCTCCCTAAATATATTTTATCTCCGATTGATTAGTTCACCCGAATTCCGCCCTTATTTATTTCCCTCTCGCAAGACGCTACCCCCGGGGCCTGGGGGCGTAGCGGGGATTTTTGCTTGTACTACAGGTGACTCTCGCGAATCTACTTTTCATCCCCTGCCGTGGATGCAGAGGGATGAAGCGGTCCAATGTAATTAACGAGGAATGAGTTATGTACTTAGGGAGGATTCGTAATCGCAAGAAATATCGCTGTGCTAATTTTGGAAATTAAATTTGATGAATTAATATTTCTAATTACTCTTTGAAGTTTACCTCGATCGATTGTATGTGTGTAAAGCGATATTTATTTTATATATATTCAAGAACACATTCATATTTGTGAAGTTGTAATTTTTCAGAACAAAGTTCTGTGAAATATTTAATAACCAAATTAATTAATCAATTAAAAAGACATACAGAAAAATATAATTCACGAAAAAATATTAGGTTACTATAGAGGGTTGCTATAGCTTAGTGGTTAGAGCACCGGGCCCGGAAAGGAGGTGACCTGGGTTCGAATCCCAGTAGTAACCTAATATTTTTTCGTGATTAGATTTTTCTGTGTGTCTTTCTAATCGATATTTATTTATTTATTTATGGGAAACTAACAGTACATATAAAGAGATTATAAATGATTATTGAACAGTATAGAGACCATCTTACAAGTTTCCACAGAATTAACATGTTGTGTATTAACATAAAGCAACAATAACTTGAGTTATATAATAAAAAACAAAAAAGTGAAAGTTTTAGGTTATGGACAAACTATGAGAGTCAAAGAATTAGAGGTAAAAGGGGAACAAGGAATGGATAGGAAACGACAAATCTACTTAGTAAAAAGGACAAGAGATAAGAATAAAAAGAAGTGCAAATATATATGTATAGCATAAAGATATCTGATCAATACATCTGCATATATATATATATATATATATATATATATATATACATATATACGAGGTCTGGGCAAAAGAAAAAATGTTAATAAAAGAAAATCAAAATTATCAGCAGACTTCGAACTGCAAATACCATTGTCGCATGACAATGAAGTGTGTGTTTGTAAAATATTAAAAAATACCGTAATGTATAGAGATATTTAAATGGAAATTAATCCACATCAGTGAAGGGAAAAGTCTTTTGAAATAAACGCTTTAGGCGGTTATAGGTACTACATTTTTCAATTTCAATCTTTAGTAATTTTAATAATATAATTACTATAATATATTTGCTTCGAATATTATGTCGACAGGTGAATATATTTAACTAGCTATAAGCCGTTAAAAATGACGTAGATACATTTTTTATATATTTCAGCCGTAGCATCTTGGTAGAATTGGTGACGGACTTTTTGAGGTAGTTTTACCTCATCATTATTTGTGACATCTGTTAGTGTTAGTGATGAACATTGTTACATAAAGAATCAAAAATTTTTTGTAATTCCATCCTCTCACATTAGGTTTATTTAATATTTTTTTTCTATTTTTAAAGTTATTTTTCTTAACGTTTCGAAATATTCGTAAAATCATACATTAAATATACTAAGATATTGTTATTATGTTATAAAAAGATTATAAAATAATCATTGCCTACACCGTGGTGAACGTTTAGTCACCGAAAGGGGCATTAGAAGAAGAAAAATTACACAACTTTATATCGTAACGCCCTTCCTATGTACATACATAACCTTAAACCTTCAACATCCTGTTTTTAGCGAGTGTACACCGGCGGAACCAAACTAGACGTCTAAAACTAGTTTTCTCTAGTTCAAAGAGTCACAGATCTGCCGTTCCTGCACGAGACTGGCACTGCGATAATAAGAAAAAACCCCTTCAAATGATTACGTCTTCTATTTTCATACCCCGCATTTGTCAACTGTCACCCGGGCGACAGATAGATGGTGTTTCATATCACGTGGCGTTTGTCATTTCTTAATCTACGAGCTCTGTCAGATGTGAAATATTCGTATTGTATGGTAGAGGACACGATTGGTTATAAATAAATACTTCTAAAAAAATTACGACTATGGGAGAAACGTTTATAACCCGTCAAAAAATACATAGCTACTTTTACGTGTTTGAATTCAGCTTAATATTAAATAGTAGTTACCTAGCGGTACATAAATCAAAACGTATAATGCTCTTTAATTTAATTATTGTGTTTATATTTTTTTATAAAATATGTTTGGTCAATGTGCGAGTATTCTATGCTATTATTATTATTATATCAAAAAATGTACCATGACGCAGATTATTATTATATAGATAATTCAATATATTTCGGACGTGAGTTACGGCTGTGAAAACAGTGCAATGAAGCGTAGCGTAGCATGTTGGTAGAGTAAGTTGTGGAAATGTTTACAAGCAGAATAATCCATTTTGACACAAATGAGAATGAACTCTTTTAAATATTGTAAATTATAAACTTTTATAAATTATTTTTCTTGAAATTGGAAATTGTTATACAGACCTCTGCCAACGGAAATCTGTATATCGTATTTTAATAAATTCTTTTTGTAATTATAATGGTTTAAGGTAGTTTTAAAAATTATAATAAATACATTTAAAAATTTTAAATATAAAATTTCTGAATAAATTTACGGATTTCTTTTGGAATCGATCAATATTTTTAAAATTTTTGCTGAGATTTTTTTTTATTTACTCTTTGACTGTGTGGTAGAAATATTCACCAAGTTAAGTACTTTTATAATAGCTAAACTATATTATTTAGCGATTAATACGAGGGAGATTGGATGGAATATTCCAGTGAATGTTAAAAACGTGTTACCCAGCGATATTAAAGTGTTTATTTACGAGTTACATATTACAAAAAAGTGTGATTTAAGTTTAATAGTGTTGAGTGACTTTGTACATTGAACAGTTTAATTAATCATTAATTAATAAATCGCAAATTAATTTGTAGTGCTTTCTTTCATTCCTCCCTCAGCCAGTATATCTGACATTATTGTATTTTAGAAACAAAATACACATGTAACTGCATAATGTACACAAAAACGTGTGATTCTAAAATATAATTTTTTGGCTAAATTTTCGGGTTCAGACAAATAACACGGTCCTCATTATACGTCATCAAATGCAAAGGCTTCCTAGACTAGTAAACAGATACAAGCAACTTGACGTTTTTGCCAATAACTTTATAATATTCAAACATATTTTAAAAGATGTATTGAAAGCTTACTAGTATTTGTCAAATTGGACTTAAATAATTGATTTGTGTATGTTTTGATTGTTGGTTGAGTGAGATAACTAACTGTTATGCAACATTTTTATTATATTATGACTTTCTAAGCTTGTGCTATTGCTTTTCACTCTATATTATAACTTTTAATTTTTTATTATATTATGTTTTCAGTATGCTCCTGCTTTGTTATTTACTTGCTTTTTACATTTTAATTCATATTTTTATTTATATATTTGTATTTCGAGTATTTTATTAAAAATAACCTTTCCATAATGCATATATATATGTGTGTATATA